>VDFB02000007.1:10564717-10617540 GCA_007258455.2 Sequoia sempervirens | reverse complement strand
GAATTTAAATTTTCAATTACAGTCCAATTAAGATACACTTGAAAGGATTAATAGAATAGAGAAATGAACATACACAATTTGAGCACCAGATTTACATGGGAAAACCCTTACGGGAGAAAAACCCACCACACCAAGAAAAGCCTCTTTGTATTACAGTAAAGAAGATTATATACGGAATTCAGACTTAACTTTTTGATGTCAATTTACAACAACATAATTTCCTTGATCAACCTTGTACAGAACACCCCAGTTACAATGCTCTCATAATTGAATTCATACTCATTGAGCACACATCAAATTGTTTACCGAACCAGTCATCTTCTTCAATTACAGAGTATATCCATGTCATTCATGGTCTGTTGATCTTCCTCACAGGAATGGCTGTAATAGTCCAACTGCTAGTAGTTCACATTCTACTTCTTTGATTGGTCGAAAACAAACCACGTAGGACAAAAATTTGGTCAAGGCGTTCAAATAGTATCACATGTTGGTGAGACACTAGGTCGTGTCTCCCTGATGCCACAAAGCTCAATTGTCATTATCGGCCAGACTCATCACCATCGGCAAGAGTCATATCAAGTTCAAAACTATCACTCGGACTCACCCTATCACTAAGAAATCATATCGATATCCACTACAAAACCATCGGCCAGACCATCGTTGTCACTAATACTTCACATCAATGTTCAACTCATGTAGCTCTATCGACAAGACCATCGCTATCAGCGAGACGTCATACCGAATACAGAACAGTCAGAGAGACCACCACTATCGCTAAGAGGTCATATTGAATGCACCGGCCTGTCGGTGAGAGAAACACCATCGCCAAGAGTTCATACTGAAGTTCATACTGAAGTTATATTCCCATTGGCGAGACCACAGCCATCGACAGGAGATCATATCGAGTGCAAACCTTTCGGTGAGACCATAGCCATCACTTAGACTCTTATCAAGCCTTCATGTCACCCCGATGACTCAAAGTGTATAACTATCGGCGAGACATATCTTGTTGGAATGAGTCATTCTGAAAGTTCACATCTCTCCCTGATGACTTCTGTCGCCATGAGTTAACCATTAGAAAACAAACCATCTAGAAGAGGTCTGCCCGGGCGGAGAGAGATAGGAAAACTCACAGTGATCGAAATGTCTTGCTGATGACTCTCATAGGCAAGATAAAAACAAAGTCTCAGTGACCTAAGCACTTCAAACGATTAGAACATAGCTGCTAGTCGATAAGACTTCTAGAGGGTCTCATCGACTTTGCTCTTTCAGGAGTTTCATGCCAGTAAGATTGAGGCACATTTTCCAAAAATCTCCCACTTGACGAAGATCTTACTGACACCTCCAAAGCACAACATAACTACTAAAATTCATGGGCACTAAGGCCCATCGAACTAGCACACCACCTGAACTTGTTTGTGCTCATTGGCTTCGTCAATGCATTTGCAACATTCTCCAGAATATCCACTTTTTCTAAAGAGACCTTTCCATCCTCCACCATATCTTGTACAAAATGATACTGCACATCTATATGTTTCATCCTGGCATGGAAAGTAGGATTTTTTTCCAAACAAATAGCACTCTGACTGTCACAGTAAATTGTTATTTTCCCTGCATCAAAACCAATGTTAGAACACAAATGTTTTAACTAGATTGCTTATTTATAGGCATGTGTTGTTTCCTTGTATTTTACCTCTGTAGTGGACAAAGCGACTACAGCTTGCCGCTTACTCATCCAACTAACTGCACCACCATTCAACATGAAAATATATCCACTAGTGGATCTTCTACTGTCAACGTCCCCTGCCCAATAAAAATCCACATAGCCTCAAATGTTGAGAGTCCTCTATGATTCAACCAAATTTCCATCGTAACACAAAGCATATTCTGAAGTGCGCTTCAGATATCTGAACACTCTTTTCACAGCATCCTAATGTGTTCTTCCAGGATTTTCCATATAATGACTAAGTACTCCCACTACTTGGGCAATGTCTGGCCTTGTAGATACCATGGCATACATTAAACTGCCAACTGCACTAGCATAAGGGACTCTAGTCATGTCCTCTATCTCAGTAAGAGATTTTGGACAATCTTCAATAGATAACTTCCTTCCCTACAAAACTGGAACAACTAGCTACTTGCAATCATTCATACAAAATCTCTCTAGAATAGTATTAATATACTTACTCTGATTGAGCCAAAGTTTTCTACTTTTCCTGTCCTTGGTTATTTCCATTCCCAGAATATACCTGGCTGCACCAAGATCTTTCATTTCAAACTTTGCAAACAACTGAGACTTTAGATCAGAAATCATTAACTTACTATTGCCTATGAACAACATATCATCAACATAGAGAACAATAATAAGAACATGATCATTTTCAGCTTTGTAGTACACACAATGATCATATTTTGATCTTACAACCTAATGACAAAAAAAAAAAAAAGTGTCAAATTTCTCGTACTATATCCTTGGAGACCTGCTTTTTAATCCAGCGAAAGAGATTTTTTCAACTTACAAACCAAAATTCTCACTTTTTCCACAAAGTGCTCAGGATGGGACACATAAATTTCTTCTTCAAGGTCACTATGAAGAAATGTTGTGTTCACATCCATCTGTTCAATCTCTAAGTCATACGCTGCAGCAAGTGACAAAGAAATTTGATAGACGTCAGCTTAGCTAAAGGAGAAAAGATTTCTCCATAATCAATTCCCTCTACCTGGAATAACCCTTCACAATCAACCCCGCCTTATACTCTTCCACACCGCCATCCAGACTCTATTTTCTTTTAAATACCCATTTGCAGCCAACAACTTTTCTCGCCTTCGTGCAAGGAAACAAACCCAAGTATCATTATTTTCTAATGATGCCATTTCATTCATGGCTTCCAACCAAGAGTTTGAATCAGACATTCTAAATGCCTCTTTCACAGTCCTAGGCTCATCAATGCTAGAAATTAAAGCATAGGCACAAGTAGAATCTATCATAGAAAACCCATACCTATCAAGTTGCTTTCTTTCATGTGTTGACTTCCTCACTTACTGAGGTTGAGGTTGTTGTTCTTCTTCAGAACTCTCAGAACTACTTGAGCTCTCCTCAGTTTCAGGTACATTTTGAATTTTCAATTCCTCTTTATCTGGTGTCAGAGGAATTTCAACTACATCCTTTTTTTTTATGACTTTGTCTCTTACTGCAGATCCAAGGTAGAAGGCTTCAGCTCACGAAAGATAATACTTCTACTATATAGAACCTTCTCTGTATCAGGATTCCAAAGCTTCTATCCATTTATTCCAGTACTATAACCAATAAAAATACATTTAACAGCCTTGTTTTCCAATTTAGTTCTCTTTTCATTCGACACATGTGCATATGCCTCACAGCCAAAGACTCGAATGTGTCTCAGAGAGGGCTTCTTTCTAGACCATGATTCCAAAGTTGTTTTCTCAACAAGAGCAGAATTAGGAGAACGTTTTATCAAGTAACATGATGTTGCAACTGCCTTAGCCCAAAACTTCTCCTCCAAGCTAGCACTGCTCAACATACTTCGTGCTCTTTCCATCACTGTCATGTTGAACCTTTCTGCAACTCCATTTTGTTGCGGAGTGTAGGGTGTATTTTTTATGTCTTTTAATCCCATGATCTTTACAATACCTCTCAAACTCATCAAAACAAAACTCACCGCCATTGTCAGTCCTTAAAATTTCTATTTTTCTTCTAGTCTAATTTTCCACAAGGTTTTTAAATTCCTTAAAATGATTGAACACTTATGATTTACTTTTTAAGAAATATATTTATTGATTAAAACATCATAATGAATGTAATCAAGTAAACCAGAAGATTTGTGAGGACTAGAGTAAAATGAAACACGGTGTTGTTTACCATATATACAATGTTCACAAAACTTGAATTCGAGGTTACAATCATCAAGCCCTTCAACTAGGTTTTTATTTTTCAAGGTTTTTAAACCTTTTTCACCAATGTGGCCAAGTCTATGACGCCAAAGCATAGTCTTTTCTGCTGGAAGTTTAACATCCATAGAGTTTGCACTATCAGGAACTTTTTCCTCTTTTCCTCCATGAGTAGCTTTCTGTGACTTTACAGAGACACTATTGCATTGCACAGCATGTGCATCCAGCTTATACAAGGTACCAATATGAGCACCCCTAGCTAGCACCATTCAGCCTCTAGTCATCTTGCAACCATTTCCAAAGAGCATGACTTGCACTCCAATATCATTCAACTTACTAACAGAAAGTAGATTTCTAGCCAGACCTGATATATGCATTACATCATTGATTCCCTTTACTCTTCCATCAGGGAACTGAATTTTGACTCTTCCACAGATGAATCACTTGCCAAATACACCCTTCCACCATCCTATTTTTCATACTTAGTGAACTAGTCTCTATGAGATGTCATGTGGAAAGATGTTGTAGAATTAATCAGCCAGACATCATCTGATGCCTGTGTAGCTAAGGCTGCAATCAAGGCATCTACATCACTCTGAGAAGAATCATTGTCAGAAGAATACTTCTTCTTCTTCTTTTTCTCCTCTTTACAGTCCTTTTGGACATGACCAGGTTGCCCACAATTCGAGCACTTCACCTTGGACTTCTTTTGAGGAGACTTTGATCTCCCCTCTGATTTTTATTTGGAATTCTTGTCCTTCTTCTTGCCTTTTTCTTTCGATCTACCTCTAATAGCAAGAGCCTCCTTCGCCATCTCAGAAGATTTCCTTCTCATCTCTTCTAATAACAAAGAAGCAACAACATCTTCCATCTTAAAAGTGGATGTCGTACTCCCAATAGCCATCACCAAGTTATCCCAAGAACCTAGCAAGGAACATAATAACAACATACAACGATCTTCTTCATCAATCTTCACACCCACAGATGCTAACTGAGAAATCAACATGTTGAAATCATTCAAATGATCAGCAACAAACACTCCTTCTTGCATTTTCAAAGAGTACAACTTATTCCTCAAGAACAATTTATGCACAAAGGACTTGCCCTGATAAATAGCTCCCAGTCTTTTCCACAAAGAAGATGCAGTCTTTTCTTCATGAACATTCAAAAGAACAGAGTCTACTAAACAGAGCCTTATCAGCCCCTTTGATTTTTTATCTACAAGGTCCCAAAACTCTTGCTTCATTCCTGTAGGCTTTGTTCCAGACACAGCAAGCCACAGATCACGATCAACCAACAGATCTTCCATTTTGAGTTTCCATAACTCAAAATTACTGCCATTGAATTTCTCAATTTCAATCTTTCTTGACGTGCTTGCCATCTTAATCTGTAATTCGAATTACTAGACTTCTACAAGACACCCACTGAACAAAATTGACACAAAAAATTCAACGTACCCACAAGGATAACACAATTGGCCAGGCTTTGATACCACTTGTAAGGAAAGCTTAGGTGTAGAAAAAACTCTCCTAACATCAAAACCTCAAGGAAGAATGTAGATGTGACTTTAAATTTTCAATTACAGTCCAATTAAGATACATGTGCAATTTTTCACTCACACGCCCCGCGGTAAGCAGGGACCCTCTTTCGCTTCAGTTTTGGTGTTGTGGCCCTTTCTTTTGAGGTTTGTGTCTTGCTTAGGCACATGATTAATTGTTTATTTTGATTGCCTAAGTGTTCCCCCCCCCAGGTTATTCATTGAAAATCCTAAGTTTTGGATGAATTTCGGGCTTTTGCTCGGATTCGGGATTTTTTGCCCTTGTCAAATTTTCCCGGATCCTGCTTGGATTCCGGTTGGACCTTGTTGCTCGAGAATCTTGGGTCTTCGCAGATTTATGCGTGGGTCAGATTTTCCTGGATTCCACCCTGTCGTCGGCTCCCCGGGTTTTCTGACTGTCTTATCGAGTGCATTAATGACTTTGTACGTGCTTTGAAGGCTAGATTCTACTTGATTTCTGAGATCTTTTGTGCCATTATGTTCACTATTTACTATTGTCTAAGTTGAGCTGCATCCTTAGAGTTTTTTCTTTGAGCTGTTGGTTTCACTTTGAGATTGTCGGGCAAACTATTCTTTGTGGTAGCAGTTTTTGGTGCATTCCTTTGTCTATTCGCTGTGGACCCCATTGAGCTTCGCGTTTGCTGCTTCTGGGATCAATTCCCGTTTTATAATGGTATGTGTCTGATTGCTTTGCTTTGAATTAAATTATAAATGGCACGTTGGTATTGTGAGGGCTTGTGGGATTTGAATTCCTGTGTATTTGTGTATTTCATGCTAGGGTGGTTCAGTATTGCATCCTTTGTCATCTCCCAAGCGAGTTGTGAGTTCATGTGTCTATCCGTGTTTTAATGAATCTTGCCTGAAGAGTATTTAGTAAACCCTAGTGGTGACTTAACAGTGAAACAACTAAATTCCAAGCTTGCCTATGTGCTAATGGCGGATGAATAGGGTTTGGAACTAGGGTAGTGCCATATCAGCTGGTTTCATCTTAAGATTGAACTAGAATACAAAGAAAATTCATGAAAGGCCCATCCCTGACTTTCCCTAAGTTAAACTTGTCGAAATCCATAGTTGGTTCAGTGTCTAGATGAAATCAAGACTCTCCATCCCTTCCGAATTCCCTTCATTGTGACTATTCGAGTTTGCTAAGACATCATATCAATCACCTTGAGTTTCACTGGAGTGGTCTTCCTAGGATCATGTTGGATCACCATGACACTATCATTTTTACACCGATGAAGTCTTTTATGCGTATCAGTCGGCGAGACCTTTGCTTTCACTGAGACCTCACTCCACGAGGAGATGTCTCATCGACATGCTTTCTCATACTCTCTTTCGGCAAGACAAGTCTTGGTCGCTCAGATGTAGTGGGATCCAATAACTTTACCGATGTTCGTTTGCTTCGCTAGGACATCCAGCTTTCACTAAGACCTCTCACCGAGCACTCTTTCTTTCGCCGAGCTTTAATCTTTTCAGTCGCTATAACCCTTCGAAGTCGGGGAGATGTCACAATGGTCTTCCTGTGTCTCGCTGAGGCCCTTGACAAGTTTGTATTTAGTCGCCAGGACACTATGATTCTCTCGCCGAAAGTCTTTCTTTTGGCAAGACAAACCTCATCGCCAAGAGCTCATGACAGGTTCCTTTCGTCTTGCCAATCTTTCGTTCTGTCGCCGAGACTCTCACTTTCGGCAAGACCTCTTGCCGAACGTGTCCTGCTCTTGTCGAGTGACCTTCTGCCGGGGAGACATTCGTGCTTCGCTAAGACCTTACCGCAAGCTCCCTACTCTTGCCAAAATATTTGCTTTCGGAAAGACTCCTAATGGTTGCCAAGACGTTGTGGCGAGGCCTTTTTTTTAGCGAGCCCAGATCTTTTCGCTAAGACCTCTAGCTGAATTCGAACCATGCCTTAGTTCGCATAACACCGCCACTTCACTGGGACCTCCTATCAAAAACTTGAGTCTGCTGAAGTGTTTGCTTGGGCCCATTAGTCGGTGAGACATGATACATTCACCAAGACCTTACGCCAACTATCCTTTGATCATATCGATGTTGTTTGCTATATCGTCGTCTGCCAGGATGTTACATCGACGTCCCCATGTCTTAGCGAAACCTATCCTAGTGACTTCCTTCGGCGAGACCGTCGGGAGTCGCCGAGACTTCTCGGTGGAATGATCAACTCTTACCGAAACCTACATTCCGGGAATCCCCAGTGGTCCGGAATTGTGCCTAAACTGCGGATGTCCGTCCAGTCCGGATTTCTCTGAAATTCGTCGTCTCCTAGAGTTCCCGAAGATCTTCATTTTGTCGTTCTTCATAGAAATCCATCCCTCACGAATTTCCCCGAAAGTTGATGAAACATAAAGAAATATGAAATGATTGGATTCGTTTATAATTTGTGATGCATATTGATGATTATTTCATGTCATATTTGGATCTCTCATGTGATTTATTGATTAAAATGATCAGGTTTGATGATTAAGTAGGTGTTTCTTGGTTTTTCATTAGAATCCGCTTGGTCTGGAATTTTCTGAAATTCCTCTCTGGCCCAGATTCTGCGGATGGTCTTGAAACCTAAAATTTGTTGTGGTCATTTTATGTGAATTTTAACAACACCCTGACTATATGAGATGCATTCTAATGGTGTTTTGATGGATTAACCTTGCTTTCCTATGGTTCTTACTATGTTTTCATGTTGAGTGGAGGCTGAGTCAAGCAAGGTAGCAATTGGTTCCTCATTGTCTGATGTAGAGAGGATCAAGCTGGACATTAAGAGCAAGGTCCCTAAGAGTAAGATCACTTATGTCTGGTCAGAAGTCACTGATACAAATGTTGGCCTCTGGGACTATGAGGAATTTAAAGCAAGGATGGCGGCTGAGGACCCTCCTTTGGTGACTACAAGGATGATGGAATCGGGCTTGTCCCATGTAGCCAGTTTCCCTTCTACAGTGCAATGCTATGAGCTGGTCCTTGAGTGCGCTAGGCACTATGATCAGGGTACACAGAGGATTATTGGGCCTCAAGGGAGGGTTGTTTCCAATCTCAACCCGGTCTCCATTGCCCAAACCTTCGACATGCTAGACAAATCTCAAGTGGTGGGATTCACCATTGAGGTAGCTTAGGAATTCTACGATGACCAGACTGTGAAAGCACAGCAGCTAATCAATTCCTAGCTAGAGAAGCCCAAGTCTCACTACTCCAAATTGCCAAAGCAACTGTTTAGAGCAAAATTCAAGCAGTACTATAATGCCATCACCTATCTTAGTAGGGTGGTTGAATTGAGGAGTGCTGGTACATTTGAGAATTGGATGTGTCACGCTATTGTGAGGATGGAACAAGAGAAAATTAACTACCACTAGGCAGGGGTCATTAGCCAAGTAATTCACAAATAGTTGTCCAATGTGTTGCACACAAAGACCTTCACCATGACCTTGTATTTGTTTTATGCACTTGCTAGGTTCCACCCCTATAGAGGATTGGATACAAAGGGAATTTTTGGAAAGGATATCATCTATGAAGTTTTCCTTCAGTTGTATTTATGAAGCCCAAACTATAGAAGGGAAAATGATGCATTCACCATGCATATCACCATAATGCTTCAGGAAGCAGAGCATGTTAGGATTTTAGATCTGGCTAAGGAGCTCATTAGGAAATATGGAGCCTGGTTCATTCAATTCCCAACCTTCTCCTACATTTGGATTGATGGCTGTCAAAAGGCCCCGTACAGACTTCCAAGGTATCCCACTGACCACATCATATTGCTAGAAGTAACTAGACAGATTTGTGATTTTGATGCCATTGTCAAGAAGGACAAACACAAGATAGGATTTGGTGGGGATTTTCCCCTAAGGATTGGCACTGGTGAGGTATGTCCTTCCATTGGTTCTACCCAAGCTTCAGAGGAAGAATTGAGTGCTCTTGGCTTGGCTTTCCACTCCAAGAGATCCAAATTTGACATCACAGGGGAGGCTTAAAAGAAGGCCAGTAGAGAGTACAACCATAAGGTTAATTTAGAGGACTATTGGGCCAACTGCAGTGATGAGTATGAGGTTAGAAAAAAGAAGTTCTCCCGGCTTCTAGTTGATGCAGTTCGATTATATAATTTAAGGGTAGTGCCTGACCAATTGGAAGATGATGGAAACTTGATTCAGGACCATGCCTATGAAGCGGTCAAGGATAGGCCAATTGGTGATGTGGATTGGTTGGAAGAGGAGAAGACAAAACTAAAACAATTGATGGATCCAGTCCTCAAATTTACTAGGATGTGGCTCAAACACACGATATGGGAGTTGGAAAACAAGGGATTATAATGCACCTATGCCCTGATGGGGGACCTAGATTCCCATTCTACTTCTAAAGAATCCACCGAGCAGGATCCCAAGGGAAAAGGTAAACTGGACTCTCCTGTCAAAGTTAAATCTAAAGGTGTTCAAGAAGAAGAAGCCCAGGAAACAGTGAAACAGAGGAAGCCAAAAGCTAAGAAGAGAACAAGGATTAAGAAGTCCGAGCAGAGTCCTGAGGCTGATGCTCCTGTGCCTAAGAGGAAAAGAATTGTCAAATTATCAGAGAAGGTTGGCTCCAAGGTTGGGGAAGAAGTTGCTCCACTAGTAGTGGATGTTGAAAGTTCAGGGGAAAAGTTCAAAGTGTATGCAAGGAAGCCTAGGACTCCTTCTCCCAGGGACAGTGTGCCTAAGGTTGACCTGCCTCTGGTGGCTTCTCATGAGGAGCGGCATGATGACATCCCTCCTGCTCATGAAACCCAAAGTGAACCAAGTGGGATGAAAGAGGTTGATGAGGATCCGGGTACTGAAGGTGAGGAATTCCATGAAGAGGAACTCCACAGTGCAGAGGCATAAATTGAAAAGATAATGCAGTCCCCTACGGTTGCACATGCAAACTCACCGGTCAGAATTGAAGCAGTTGAATCTCCTCCAAGGGAGGTAGAGGCAGTAAAGAATCCATCACATGAACAAGAGGAGGAACGTGTTGCAGAGGAATAAAGTAAGAGAGATGAGACTCCTGATGAACAGGATTTGAATGAGGAAGTAGTAGGAGATCGACAAGGGGAAATGGGGTAGAGCAGAGTGCAATTGGAGTCCACTATCCCTAATTGGCTGGAGAAAGAAATAATGAGAAAACAGGTGGTAGTGGAGGATAGTCCACTGAATTGGGATGTGCTACTAGCCAGGATTGGAAAAGATAAAGGTAAGAAGAAGGCTAGGGTGATCTCACGGGTTGAGAGAAATGAGGCACATAACAAGGTTGTTCATATTGCTACACCTATTCCAGACAAAAACAGAGATGATGTGGCTGGAAATGATTACAATATACAGACTTTCAATCTTGGGCCTACATCAGCTGAGTGGGATATTGAGGACTATGAGGTCTTCAGTGCAGTTATTGTGGATCAACTGAGGAAGGAAATGAAGACCAAGTAGGAACTTAAGAGAGAAAATGAAAATATCAGGAAGTGCTTGGAGGAATTAATAAAGCCTTTGCAGTCCATTAACCCTTCTTCCTCTACTACCAATCCTTTGCCTCAGGAGACCATAACTGAGCTAGAAAAGATGAAGGCTTCCACCCTTGCCACTGTGAATTGGTTGAGAGGGGTGCAAATCAAAGGTGGTGAAGCTATTAAGGAAATTTTATCAACAGGGAATGATGCTATTATGGCGAATGATTGGTTGAAGCAGGTGTTGGCATAAGATAAGGAGGATACGGACCTCCTTCTATCGAAAACCAGGACTGTAATGGAATACACCCATGACAGGTTGGTGAGTGATGGGATTTTCCTTCCTCTAGAGCTGTCGAACCTTGGGAGTGGTTCGAGGCACTGAACATTAGGTAGAAGGTGTTGAAAAAGATTCACAAATGAGGGAAGCAAATTGATGACACCTTAACCGAGGTTTACAATGGGTCCATTGCCTTCATTGAAATCATGACGGGAAGAAGAAATATCGTGCCCAAGTACTTGAGCCTAGAACAGTTGAGAGAATGGTGGCATGATGTGTATGCACCACTTCATGATGGTTCTGTTTCCAAGCACCAGCTGGACGATGCGGCCACCTACCTCGTAGCTATTGATAAGCATGTGACATGCAAGGTAGATTGGGATAGGTCGGTCAAACACTCGAGGGATGAGATTGCGTCCATTGAGAGGTGGCCTAGGGTTTTTCTAGTACCACATGTGGCCAACGTATATGGAGCATTCTTGAAGCTACATGAAGAGTCAGATCAGTGCGAAGATAATAGGGAAGGGAGCTAATGATAGGCTATGGCGCGATTTGTGCTTCCCTATTATCTTCTTCCGCATCCTCCAAGCTACAGTGCAAATCTCGGGCTGACCTCTACGAGATGTGCATTTAATGCATGTTTGACCCTGTTCGAAGACTCTCTTGGATAGGTGGTTGTGCCAAGTTATTGCTGCGAAACCCTTGCCTGGCCGACGGATTTATGGGGATTTCTATATATTGGGCATGTCACCTCATTTGTAAAGGGTTAGATGGTTAGATAGTTGGAAATAGTTAGAAAGTTAGAACTTGTAACCAAAACATAGATGTAGAGTAAGTTAGTAGGTAGTTTCCCTCAAGCAAATATTGTAACAGAAAGCTAAAATTGTTGCTATAGTGAACAATTTGAATGCAAATAGTGACATTGTGATTTGGTGTCATATTTGTGCTCTCTTGTCTTGCATGGTTCTTGCTATTCCATCTTTAAAATTGCTTTGAGTTGGTCAATATTTAGATTAGATTATATTTGATAATGTTTGTGATTTGATACTTAAATGTTGCAGCAATCTCTCAGTCCATACTTTTTGCAACCAACTGATTGTTAGTTGCTTTGCAAAGTTAGCCTGGACTTTTCATATTCCTTGTGCTTAAGTTCAATTGTGAAGGTTTATTAACTTCGACTGCAATAGAGTTGTTTGAATGAGTGTTCATAATTTGAAAATCTTAACACCTTAGAAGATTGCACTGTTTTCTATGAGATTGTAGATTTATCTTGGTCAAGTGGAAATCAGTTTTGAGGGATTGGTCCATTTCGAGTATTGGTTACTTTCATTGTTAATTCTAGGAGTAGTATTAGATTTAGAAATCTCTTTAAAATCCTTATTCTTTTCTATTTCTTTAATTATTGGATTAAAACTAGGATTGAAGCATCATCAGATTGTTAGATCTGATAAAATTGATTCAACATTTTGTTCGTAGTAAGGTCCCATTGTGATTACCAGCATTTTCACATTTTGTTACTGAGTTGTTTATGCACTGTCAAGACCTGACATTAGAGACCTTGGGGTTATCTCTTGAGGCTATCCGATAGAGATTTACCTTTCAATAGAGAGAGGATATCATATTCTGTCTAGCTATTATTGTGCAGAAAACATGATCAACAGGAACTGGCGCTAGAAGGAGGGCCCGAACAACCAAGCTGGATTGATTTTTGAACGCCATCTCTCTTGAGAGATTCAGAAGAAGAACAAGATCCGATCCAGGAGAGGAAGAATTTCAAGAGTTACCAGACCCCACTAGGTCAAGAAGGACCAACAGGAGGGGAGAATCGTCATCTTCCCATCCATCTCATCCACTCCCATCATCCCCATCTTCATCAAGTTCATCTGAGTCTGAGGCCATTCCCAGTCCAAAACCTCAACTGGTCATAAATCAGCCATTACCACCCCCACCTCCACCAATGGATTTCTTGGCAACCAACCCATCTCCCCTGAGCTTCGCTATCTACAATGTTATGCCAAAAAACCTTGAACACTTCTATTCAAAGTTCCATATTAATGATCCCAATAGAACCACTAAAGAGCACAGCAGAATCTTTCAAACTGGCCTTAAACATAGAGGAATAAATCATGAGGATGTACCATGTAGGTTATTTCCTTATTCACTAGGGGAAGATGCATTCTATTGGTATAACCACTTACCTACTGGATCTATCCAACATTGGACTGAGTTAGAAGCTGCCTTTCTATAGAAGTTTTGAATCCCCATCAGTTCTAATGATCTTTATCATCAGTTCACTAATGTGAAGAGAGAGGTCAATGAGCCCATAGGGTCTTTCAACAATAGGTTTCATCGTGCCTATACCAAATTACAGGCCCCTTATGTTGTTGATGAACCCACTACCCTAGAGGTCTATTATGAAGGACTAGATAGTTTGACAGCTACTTTTATGAAATGGAGTAATAACCCCCCTGAGAGTTTACTAGATGCATATGCAGAGGCTGTAAAAGTCAACACAAATCTAAGGCAATATTTTTCTGGGCCTTTACCCTCATTAGGACCCATTGCTCATCCTGGACAAGTTCCAACTATCAACCAAGCACTTGCACACCACACTCCTATCATGAACCGGGCAGCTCAGTTGCCTCTGGTCCCTCACCCAGGACCCCCTATGGGACAAATGTTATCCATGACGAGTTATCCCTAGTAAAATGTGAATCAACCCCTGTACACTCAGCCTCAGGCTAGTTATCCTTCATACCTACAAAATTATGAAGTCCTGAACCAGTCACTAAATCCCAATGCTACAATTGGGTGTTCCCAGAATAATGCAAATCAACCTTCATATAGTAATCTCCACAAGGAAAGACTAGATGAATTATCTGAACAAATAAAGAAGCTGATTATGGAGGTAAACTACTTGAGAAATTAGAACATTCAGTTGCAAGCTGCTCAGAGAAACATACAATCCAATCAGAGTAGAGAAAATCCACAAGGACAACACTTTGATAGAGGGCAACGGCAGGACAAAGGGTATAACAATGATAGAGGATACAACAACGACAGAGGGTATAATAATGAAAGAAGGTCGAATTATGACAAGGGACAATCTTCAGGCCAGAACTTTGACCGAGGTGGTGGACAAAGTTTTGAGAGAAGACAGTAGTCAGGACATAACAGAACTTGGAACACAGGTCCCAACAATGGAGGAGTTCCCACCCTATTGGATCAACCAATCAATCAACCTATCAATCAGTCTGTCAGTCAGCCAGTTAATCAAGAGAAGCCTCCTAGCGGTGTATACTTGGTTGAGGCTGCTTTATCATGGTGGTGTAGGCTCCACAAGACTAGTCAGCATTCTGAGCTAGACTGTCAAGAGTTCCAAACAACAACCTTGATTTTCCAGTATGAGGTGGAGAACAATACGGGCTGTCAGGAAATTGTACCCTCTATTCCTTATGATTCACCAGTGTTGGTATTGAACCATGCTTCTTTCCTGCAAAGTGAGGAAAATGTACCTGAAGAAAAATCTGACCAGTTGAAGGACGAGGCAGATCAAGCATGCAATGGAGATGAAATGACACAATTATTTGATGAGAATCCAGTGAATGATAATGGTCCTAGGGATGAAGAAGAAGCTTACATTGAAGAAGTACAGACCTTCCAGAGGCTTGTCAAGAAGTATGACTTGAGGGAGTTTCCACACAGGCGCCCACAGGCTGGAGGCCCCTTCACTACTTTCATTCCACCAAATAATTTCAACACACCTCCAGACCCCAATGCTAGTAACAATCCTTCATTGCCCCCAATTTCCAGGCAATATTTATCTCAAGGAGGATAGGCTGATGTACCAAAGGGAAGAAATGCTGATGCAAGTAAAGAAAAGATGATGGAGTACTCGAAGGAGACCCCCACTGATTTAAATGAAGAACAATTGGCCATGTATATTGCAGAAGAACTCCAGAAATTAAAGGTAAATCTATCTGCATTTGAGCTATTAAGAGTCTCATCCATTAGAAATGCAGTATTAGGTTCTTATGATGCAAATTTCATATCACAAGATAAATCAGTTAGCAAAAATGTCCATAAAATATCTAGTTCTCAGCCAATAGGAGGGAAAAATCAAGCACACAATCAAGACCATATGCCCCCTGAGAGTATAGGGAAAGAGAGGGACAAATCCCAAGTTGCCCAAGTGGATACTCCCTTGACTCTGTTTCAAGGGAAAACAGATACTCCCCCATTCTTGATTTCTGTCCGCGTGTTTGACAAAAAATTACATAATTGTCTACTAGATTCGGGTGCTTCAACCAATGTTATGCCCCTTGGTGTCTGTAGAGCTATGGGTATCACCCCTGCTGATTCTCAAAAGAAAGTCACACAACTGGATAGGACTGAAGTCAATGTTGTAGGAGAATTGAATATGATCCATATGCAGATTGCTTCTGATCCTAGGATTCAGCAAGTTATTAATATACAAGTGGCTGACATTCCTGATGCTTATGGCATAATCTTGGGAAGGGACTTTACTAAGGCATTGAATGGATATGTTTCAACTGATCACTCCCATATGTGGCCCCCTGGAAAGGAGTGCCAAATCATATTAGAATTGAATGAGAACCCAGGATGAAATACATGATTACAGAGTCAGAAAACCTCTGCTGAAATTCTGGTGTTAGAAGTATGGGTAGTTACATGCTTTCTGCTCCCCTTAAAGAACTGGATTCAGAGGAGGTCCTCATGTTGCATACAGTATCTCACGGCCTCATGACAAAGTCTGGTGGTGTTGGAGCCTTAGTGGACCCAGTTAAGGACAATGGTGAACCAGTTGAAAGTAATGATGATCTAGAGGATAATCAGTTGGCTTTGTTAGACAGTTTTCAAGAGTTCCTTCAAAAATGTATTGAAGGTCAGATTCAGTTAGGAAGAAGGATGAACTTTGAAGAGTTACTTTTTCCCAATTGGTGCAGGGTACACAATGCTTCACATTCAGAATTGGACTATTGCTTATGCCAAGCCACAGTAAAACAAATAAAGAAGTATACTAATCCTACTCCTGTGGTCCCAATCAATGTCTAGGAAGACCACAAAGGAAGAGGAATGATGCCTTCTGAAGAGCTATCCAGTGGTAATAGTGCAAGTAAAAAAGTAGGAACTCTGCAGCTGCTGGTTGCTGGACTCTGAGATTTGATGGGTCTATTTCAAAACAAGGAGCTGGAGCTGGCTTTGAGCTGATTAGTCCAAGAGGTAAAACATTCTTCGCTGCTCATAGACTTTAGTTTCATTGTACAAATAACATAGCCGAGTATGAAGCCCTAGTGCATGGATTGTTGATGGCCTTGAAGAAGGTTAAGATCTTGCAAGTGTATGGAGATTCTGAGTTAGTAGTCAAGCAAGTTAGAAGGCAGTACTCCTGCCATGTCAGAAGAATGACTAACTACAGACACAGAGTATGGGACCTTATTGAAGGATTTGATGCCTTCAACATTCAGCTGATTCCACGAAATAAAAACTAGACAGTTGATTCCTTGGCCTAGGTAGCCAGCACTCTGCAGCCTCTATCTCTTTATGGGTTGAAGAAGTTTTCAGTGGAACTGACCCCAGTGCCCTCAGTTCTTGATAATGTTACCATCTTCTAGGTGTTTGAAGATGATAAGCATATTCTAGACTTTATCACATAGATTTTTTTGCTTCTCAGATCATTGATGAAATTGAGCCTCAAGAGGCAGAGATAGACATGGAAGGAGTAATCAATTTGAAGACCAACACAATTCCCAGGGGAATGGTGCAACTGGAGAGGATCTTTGATCTGGACAAGATCAAAGACCAGGATCAAGACACTAGGAAGGAGTCGATTAGTGGACAATGTGACAAGTATAATGTGGGATCTCAGGAAGATGTAAAAAATGTTCTTATTGGTAAAGTATGCACCCCAGAAGAAAGATGGGGAATCATTGATGCATTGTAGAAATATCCAGATGTGATAGCCTAGAGTTATGAGGACTTGAAAACTTATGATACATCAGTCATAACTCATACTATCCCTCTCAATCCAGGAGTGAAACCTTTCAGATAGAGACAGAGGCCTATTAATGCTCTGCTGGAACCTGTAATACAAAGGGAAGTACATAAATTGTTGTCTGTGAGAATCATATTTCCAGTCAGACACTCTACTTGGGTTGCGAACCTGGTTCCTGTACGAAAGAAAAATGGTGAAGTTAGATTGTGTGTAGATTTCAGGAACCTAAACCGAGCATCAGAGAAGGACAATTATCCAGTGCCTTCACTGTATGAAGTGCTACAGATTGTCAACGGATCTCAGATGATGTCTTTTCTAGATGGTTACTCGGGATATAACCAGGTCATGGTGCAATATGAGGATAGACATAAGACTGCTTTCACCACCATGTGGGGCACTTTCGCTTATAGAAGAATGCCTTTTGTCCTGATTAATGTTGGAGCTACATTCCAGAGAGCAATGGACATAGCCTTTAAAGATATAATTGGTAAGTGCATAATCATTTATATGGATGATCTAATTGTCTTTTCCAAAAAGAGAGGTGATCATATTTCAGATTTATGCAAAGACTTTCAGAAATGTAGGGAGTTTGGGATATCCCTCAACCCAAAGAAATGCATCTTTGGAGTAACATAAGGTAAGTTGTTAGGGCATATCATCTCTAAAAAGGGGATTGCAATAGATCTAGAACGTATAGATGCTATTCTCAAGATCCCACCAACTGCTAGTAAAAAGGAAATGAAGTCGTTCTTTGGCAAAATCAATTTTGTCAGGAAGTTCATCACTGGGTTTGCAGAAATAGTCAAGCCACTGAATGTGATGTTGAAGCAGGAGGCCAAGGTGGAGTGGAATGCAGAAGTGAAGGAAGCATTTGCTGAAATAAATAAAGCTATTGCTGAAGCTCTGATTTTAGTAAGTCCTGATTATGCCAAACCATTCTACATATATTCATTTGCTTCTGACCACTCATGTGCTGCAATATTAACTCAGAAATCAGACCAAGGCAATGAACACCCCATATCATTCACAAGCACACCATCGAAGTATGCGGAGTTGAGGTACCCAAATGTGGAGAAGCAGGCTTATGCCTTAGTCAGGGTAGTCAAAAAATTTAGACATTACATCCTCAGAAACAAGATCTTTGCTATAGTTCTTGATCCTACAGTCAAGTTGCTCTTGATACAGAATGAACTGGGAGAATGGAGAGCCAAGTGGGTAACTATGCTACAAGAATATGATATGGAAATTCAGCCCATGAAGCTGGTAAGAGGGTAGGGGCTCACAAAGACAATGGCAGAGACAGGCCTTGATCTTACAGCTCAGGCTTATACTTTGGAGGATGTTTCTCCTGGTGAATGGTATGATGATGTTGTTCATTATCTCCTGACTTAGAGGTGCCTTAATCATCTCAATCTAGTACAAAGAAGGGCATTGCGCTTAAAGAGTGACAGTTTCATGTTAAAAGGGGTTGTCTTATACAAGAGAAATCACGAAAGTGTGTACTTAAGGTGCCTGGGAAGGGTAGAATCTGAAAGAATGATGTCAAAATTCCATGACAGATATGGTACAGGCCATGGGTTAGCACCATCTACAACAAACCAGATTCTCAGAGCTGATTATTACTAGCCTACATTGTTCAAAGACACCCACAGTCATGTCAAGACATGCCATGTGTGTCAGACAGCAGCCACCAAAGAGAAGTATGCGGCACTCCCACTTCAGTCGGTCGTCGAGGTAAAACCTTTTGCACAATGGGGAATGGACTTCATTGGCCCTGTCAATCCACCCTCCTCCGCTGGTCACATGTATATTCTCACCATTACTGATTATTTTACACGATAGACTGAAGCTCTCACATGCAAGCAATGTACTTCTGAGGTAGTGATTAACTTCCTTGAATCTGGTATTCTTAATCATTTTGGATGTCCTATGTTTGTGGTTTGTGACGATGGTCCTATGTTCTCATCGTTAAAGTTTTCTAACTGGGCTTTTGATCATGGGATCATTATAAAATTTGCATCCAATTACTATCCGCAGGGTAATGGGTTGCTTGAATCCTCTAATAAGAATCTTCTGACTGTCATCCACAAGTTATTAGGAAGGAACCCTAGAGACTGGCATACCCAACTCAAATTTTCTCTTTGGGTGGATCGTACCAGACATAAAGCCTCCATAGGGATGTCACCCTACCACCTGGTTTATGGATTAGAACCTGTGTTTCCCATACAATTGAAAATTCCTACCCTTCAGTTCATTAATGAATATTATGATGAGGGAGACAGACATGAGGCAAGACTTGCCAAACTATTGCACCTTGAAGAAAAGAGGGATGAAGCCCTGAAGAAATTTTCTAAGCATCAAGGGGTTGTCAAGAGATGGTTTGATAAGAGAGCCAAGGTTAAAGCTTTTAGGATTTCTGACTTGGTTCTTTCCTGGGATAAAGCCCATGACCGTAAGGGAGAGCATGGAAAATTTGATAAACTTTGGCTTGGACCTTACCAGATCTCAAAAATATTGGGAGATAATGCTTTTCATTTGAAAACTCTCACTGGAGAGGATATCCCACTGCCTGTCATTGGGCAGTATTTGAAGCATTATTTCCAGTCTTGAGCTGTTTTCAGCTCTGGTCTTGTATATAGTTAGATTAGGGTTTCTCTTTCTTCTTTGCTTTTGTTTGTTTTGGTTAGTGTAGGTTTTCTTTTGGTTTGTTTTGTTTTTTCTCTGCTCTTGCTTTGGGGGTTTCTCTATTTTCGCCTGGATGTGTTGCACCTACATGGCAAATCTGCCTTCTCTGGAATTGTTCTAAGTATTTCTTTGGATGAACTTTAGTCTTGCATCTTGAAAGGACGGTTGAAGTCTTTGCTATTGCCAATAGTCTTAATGTCAGACTTATATAATATTGAGTCACTAGTGTGGATTTGAACTTGAAGTACTCTGAAAATATTATATCTTTCACATATCTTAAGAATCCTGATTTCACTATAGGAACCCTTGTAAAGTCTTGTCAAGTGAAAAATCTTATTTCTGCTTCAGTGCCACTGTGGTTATCAGCCCTAAGTGTGAACTTCATTGTTCATAGGTTGAAATGAAAGAGACATACATTGAATATCAAAAGAAAAGAAAAATGAAATATTGAATATCAAAAGAATAAATTCAACTTATCAGGGATACCTGAATATCTCTATCGAGGCTATGGACTCCTGGCTGGCAGTAGAGCTATGTTCTAGAGAGTCATAGCGATAACCTCACCGGGGCTATGGACATTGGATTGGCAGTGAGGCCCTATCTAGGTTGCTTTTGAAGTTAGAATCCTTATGTAGCTTGACTTGACTGAACTTGGTTTCTGTAGTGACTTAAGGAGGGGAATGAGCTCATGTGCACACACTTGGATTTTCAGTTTATGGAGGATTCGATCTATCCTTTGGTTTTTATTCTTTAAATCTTGCATTCTGACTTGTTTGTTTGATGGTGAGATTGAAACCAGAGATTTTGGGTTCTTGATTCATGTTTATCATCAAATGCTCTGGAGCATTTTCCCAGCAGAAGTCGCCATTTGTTGTGTAATTTTTCGTACACATGCCCCGTGGTAAGCAGGGACCCTCTTTCGCTTTGGTTTTGGTGTTTTGGCCCTTTCTTTTGAGGTTTTTGTCTTGCTTAGGCACGTAATTAATTATTTATTTTGATTGCCTAAGTTTTCCCCCCCAGGTTATTCATTGAAAATCCTAAGTTCTGGATGAATTTTGGGCTTTTGCTCAGATTCGGGATTTTCTGCCCTTGTCGGATTTTCCCGAATCTTGCTTGGATTCCGATTGGACCTTGTTGCTCGAGAATCTTGGGTCTTCGTGGATTTCCACGTGGGCTGTATTTTCCCGGATTCCAACCTGTCATCGGCTCCCCAGGTTTTCTGACTATCTTATCGAGTGCATTAATGGCTTCGTACGTGCTTTGTAGGCTAGATTCTACTTGATTTTTGAGATCTTTTGCGCCATTATATTCACTATTTTCTTCTATCTGAGTTGAGTTGCATCCTTAGATTTTTTTCTTTGAGCTGTTGGTTTCGCTTTGAGATTGTCAGGAAAACTGTTCTTTTTGGTAGTAGTTTTTGGTGCATTCCTTCGTCTGTTCGCTGTGGACCCAATTCAGCTTCGCGTTTGCTGCTTTTGGGATCAATTCTCGTTTTATAATGGTATGTGTCTGATTGCTCTGCTTTGAATTAAATTATGAATGGAACGTTGGTATTGTGAGGACTTGTGGGATTTGAATTCCTGTGTATTTGTGTATTTTGTGCTAGGGTGGTCCAATATTGCATCCTTTGTCATCTCCCAGGAAAGTTGTGAGTTCATGTGTCTATCCGCGTTTTAATGAATCTTTCCTGAAGAGTATTTAGTAAACCCTAGTGGTGACTTAATAGTGAAACAACTAAATTCCAAGCTTGCTTGTGTGCTAATGGCGGATGAATAGGGTTCAGAACTAGGGCAGTGCCATATCAGGTGGTTTCATCTTAAGATTGACCTATAATACAAAGAAAATTCATGAAAGGCCCATCCCTGACTTTCCCTAAGTAAAACTTGTCGAAATCAGTAGTTGGTTCAGTGTTTGGATGAAATCGGGACTCTCCATCCCTTCCGGATTCCCTTCACTGTGACCATTCAAGTTCGCTGAGACATCATATCGATCACCTCAAGGTTTTCCGGAGTGGTCTTCCTAGGTTCATGTTGGATCGCCATGACACTCATTTTTACACCGATGAAGTATTTTATGCGTATCAGTCGGCGAGACCTTTACTTTCGCCGAGACCTCACCCCACGAGGAGATGTCTCATCGACATTCTTTCTCATACTCACTTTTGGCAAGACAAGTCTTGGTCACCTAGATGTCATAGTGGGATCCAATAGCTTTGCCGATGTTCGTTTGCTTTGCTAGGACATCCAACTTTAGCTGAGACCTCCCACCGAGCACTCTTTCTTTCGCCGAGCTTTCTTCTTTTCAATCGCTGTAACCGTTCGAAGTTGGGGAGATGTCACAACGGTCTTCCTGTGTCTCACCGAGGCCATTTACGAGTTTGTATTTAGTCGCGAGGACACTGTGATTCTCCTGCTGAAAGTCTTTCTTTCAGCAAGACAAACCTCATTGCCAAGAGCTCATGATGGGTTCCTTTCATCTTGCTGATCTTCCGTTCTATCGCCGAGACTCTCACTTTTGGTGAGACCTCTCACCGAATGTGTCCTGCTCTTGTCAAGTGACCTTCTGTCGGGGAGACATTCATTGCTTCGCTGAGACCTTACCGCGAGCTCCCTACTCTTGCCGAAATATTTCCTTTCGGCAAGACTCCTAATGGTCGCCAAGATGTTGTGGTGAGGCCTTTTTTTTAGCAGCCCCAGATCTTTTCACTGAGACCTCTGACTGAATTCAAACCATGCCTTAGTCGGAAAAACACTGCCACTTCATTGGGACCTCCTCTCGAAAACTTGAGTCTGGCCAAAGTGTTTCCTTGGGCCCATCAGTCGGTGAGACATGATACACTCGCCAAGACCTTACCCCGACTATGCTTTGATCATATCGATGTTGTTTTCTATATCGCCGTCTGCTAGGATGTTACACCAACGTCCCCATGTCTTAGCAAAACCTATCCTAGTGACTTCCTTCGGCGACACCCCCGAGAGTCGCCGAGACTTATCGGCGAAATGATCAACTCTTACTGAAACCTACACTTTGGGAATCCCCAGTGGTCTGGAATTGTGCCTAAACCACAGATGTCTGTCAAGTCCGGATTTCTCTTAAATCTACCTTCTCCCAGAGTTCCCGAAGATCTTCCTTGTCCTGTTCTTCACAGAAATTCGTCCCTCACGGATTTCCCTGAAAGTTGATGAAACATAAAGAAACATGAAATGATTGGATTCGTTTATAATTTGTGATGCATATTGATGATTATTTCATGTCATATTTGGATCTCTCATGCGATTTATTGATTAAAATGATCAAGTTTGATGATTAAGTAGGTGTTTCTTAGTTTTTCGTTGGAATCCGGTCAGTCTGGAATTTTCCAAAATTCCTCTCTGGCCCAGATTTTGTGGATGGTCTTGAAACCCGAAATTTTTTGTGGTCATTTTATGTGAATTTTAACAACACCCTGACTATATGAGATGCATTCTAATGGTGTTTTGATGGATTAACCTTGCTTTCCTATGGTTCTTACTATGTTTACATGTTGAGTGGAGGCTGAGTCAAGCAAGGTAGTAGCTGGTTCCTCATTGTCTGATGCAGAGAGGATCAAGCTGGACATTAAGAGCAAGTTCCCTGAGAGTAAGATCACTTATGTCTGGTCAGAAGTCACTGATACAAATGTTGGCCTCTAGGACTATGAGGAATTTAAAGCAAGGATGGCGGCTGAGGACCCTCCTTTGGTGACTACAAGGATGATGGAATTGGGCTTGTCCCATGTAGCTGATTTCCCTTCTATAGTGCAATGTTATGAGCTATTCCTTGAGTGTGCCAGGCACTATGATCAGGGTACATAGAGGATTATTGGGCCTCAAGGGAGGGTTGTTTCCAATCTCAACCCAGTCTCCATTGCCCAAACCTTCAACATGCCAGACATATATCATGTGGTGGGATTCACCATTGAGGCAGCTCAGGAATTCTGCAATGACCAGACTATGAAATCACAACAACTAATCAATTCCTGCCTGGAGAAGCCCAAGTCTCACTACTCCAAATTGCCAAAGCAGTTCTTCAGAGAAAATTTCAAGTCTCTTCAATAGTATGAAATAATGTTTCACTGGGTTGACATGACTGATGAGATTATCAAAGAGACAATTGCCATTAATGTTGCAAGTTAATTATAAATGTGGCATGAGTTCCATTTATGAACTAGAGCTAGCTCAAGCATGCCAAATTTTGATAAATCTAACTCCTAATAAATCAGAATTACTGTGAATTATGGTTGGATATTGAGGAGACGGGGTTGGATGACGGCAAGCAGCTCAAAAATCACAGCTTTCATTCAAGTAAGTTCTCTTTGCTCAATTGAACGTGTTTTTAAAAAATTAGCTTGAAGTACAATACAAGTAGGGTTTAAAATGGACAAAACCCCTGAGAAACCAAAGGTGAAAAGGTAGAAAATGGAGGCTAGGCCATCAAACCAAGATTTGATTGATTAGTGCCCCGGGTCTGGGCCAAAGTTGAGAAAAGCAGCTCAGTTAAACCCATCATGTGAAAAATTGGAGGATAAACATAAAAATATAGATGTGTGGACTCCACATAGGGGTTATGACTTGTTTATATATCATTACAGAAAGAAGTATAGACATAGGCCAGTCTCAAATCCATGGAACTTGAATCTAGGGAAGCTTTTGATGCCTAATATCTTTGTTAATGTAGAAATTATTAAAGCATTGGCTAGAAATTACAATCCAAAAATAAGGGCGATCCACTCTGACGATGGATAATAGTTCATTATCATAACACAGGACTACATTTGTATGGTTTTTCAATTAGATACATCCCTGAAAACAAAATTATGGATGAGATATTTTCCAGAAGAATACCGAACTATGGATACAAGCTATAAGAGGTGGAAGTTACCTCTGCACAAACCTAAAGGTCCAAGAAATCAACCTAGAAGGTTTTCTAGTGATGATAGGCCACCATTCCTTGTGGATTAATTTGAAGAATATTACTAGTACACCTACTATTCAACTGACCATGTACTAGGAGTTGATGCCCCTGCTGACATGACTATAGCTCCCATGGTTCTAGCTGTAGATATTCAAAGCCAAGATTCCATGCCCTATGATTATGAAAAATAGTTGTCTAAGGTCATTAATACCTCTCTTACTGCCACTAAGAACAATAGTGATGCCATCAACTTCACAAATCCCTTACCCACTCCCTGACTTAGATGTACAAAAGGTATTCATAGGCAACCTGCAGTGAGCTTGGTAGGAGAAGTTTTCCTTGATGAAATATCCATCTTTTGCACATATGTGTGTTGTGCTACGCGAGTATCAATAGATAGTTGTTTAGTTCGAGGGATCCTCCTCGTGCTCCCATTCTAAAGGAAAGGAAAGGAAATTATATTACAAATGTATTTGTCATGACTAATTGATTTGTAATTAAAAGGTTTACAAAAAAATTTGCACTTTACTCTTAATTACAGATTTATCTTGATCGCAAACAAAATTGTGTGGTTATGCATTTTAACCTTTGAAATTATAGAAATTGAGTTCACTTAATCCTTTGCACAACTTAATAATGTTATTTAATAACTTAAAGAAGGAAATTGAAACTGAAATAATAAGAGAAAATCATAAGACATAAGAGAATAAGAGAGATCCGGAGCTTGATAACGGAATTCGCTACATGAGCTACGTCTTTGGGCCCACTTCTTAATGAGGAACCACTTTATTAATGATGACAAGATTTAACTGCTTCTATACACCATCCTAGCTTTAGACCTACATTACAAGATCGCTCATAGTCTCCTCTTGCACCTAAAGATACTTGCACACTCTCCTTCTAGAGTTAGGCTTCAATCACGTCATAACCCTGTTGGGTGAAAATTATGTAATCTCCTTTAAATGGATTACAAAACCTTGATTTCAACCACAGCTATGTGAGATACAATCTCTCTTCTCAGAAAGGGGAGGTACCCTTCTTACTCCTTACTAAAACTAAGGTAAAAGTAATTAGATATTTACAATAACAATATGGGGTGTCCTATGTTTCTGAGACGGTTTTCTTTCCGAAAAGGCCTATGGAGGAGTTGAAGAATCCAGAGTTGCCCTTTGTGGGTTTGGGTCCAGCGAATGGTACTAATATTCTGGAAGTGGCGAATTTTGTGGGTTTGAATGAGGAAGGCTACACCTAGGTGCATGGTAAGAATAATAAATCTTCCTCCTCCCCTCTCCCTCATCCAATTCGAGGTGTTACTACAAGGAGATAGAAAGCGGATTGTGGGTTAGATTCTAAGGGTCCGAGTAGACCTTCCTCACAGAAGAGTAAGGAGAGGGAGTGCAAGCGGGATATTGTGAAAGGAGTCCAGAAAACCCTCTTTGATTTGTGCTCTAAGAGCAACTCCCTCTCTGGAAAATGAAAGTCATCTCTTGGAATATCAAGGGGATGAACAACCTACATAAGTAGGACCTAAAAAATCTTGTCCAGGATCATAAACTAGACATTTTGTTAATCCATGAAACTAAGATGCAGACTAACAAGTTGGAAGCCTTGAAGAGTTTATTTTTTAAAGATTATGGATTCCATGGAGTGAGCTCTGATGGTGCCTTGGGTGGAGTGGCCACGTTTTGGAATATTAAGCTGTTGAAAGGCACCCAAGTTGTTGTTAGGTTCAACCACATCGAGACTAAGTTTACTGGTATCAGGGATTCTTACTCTTAGGTCATAACTAATGTTTACACTCCCAATTTAAAAATTAATAGGAAGAGGCTTTAGGATGAGCTTGGTAGTCTTAGGATGAATTTTCTGGATTTTCCCTGGTTGGTGATGGGCGACTTCAATACTCTGTTATATGATGATGAGAAATTGGGAGGCTCTCAAGCTGAACCTAAAAGTAGATTGTACCTTAGAACTTTCATGCATGATAACACCCTACTAGATGTTAAGCTTTCTGGTGTCAATTTCACTTGGTCAAATAGACTCATGGGAGCGGATGATATTCAAGTTAGGCTGGATAGGGCTCTGATTTCTACGCCCTGGCTTGTGGACTTTGCGTGTTCGTTGTCCTCTATTATGTGGTGTGGGTCAAATCACTTCCCTCTTTCTTTTGTTGCGGATAATTTTGGAAGGAAGAAATCTTTTCCTTTCAGATTTGAAGCTATGTGGCTCATGGATCCTCACTTTTTGAAGTGCATTGAGAGATGGTGGCAAGTTAGAGTGGATGGCAGTACGATGTTCAAAGTTGTTAAGAAGTCAAAAATTTTCAAAAGCAACCTCGGGAAATGGAACAGGGAGTCGTTTGGTCATATTTTTGAGTCTAAAAGCTTTATTCTTAAAAAACTAGATGATGTTCAACTTTATATTCAGTCGAAGGGATTATCGGAGGATATTTAGATTCAGGAATATGGTCTTTTGGCACAGTTGCATGATGTTATTACCAAGGAGGAATATTTCTGGAGACAAAGATCCAGAGCCATCTAGCTTAATTAGGGGACCGAAATTCAAAGTTTTTTCATCTGACTACCCTGAGGCATAAGGCTTCTGAACAAAATTTCTTCGATCTGTCGATGTTAGAAGTTGAGGAGGATATTCGAGGTGTGGTGGCCAAGTTTTTGAAGACCTCTTGAAGGATTACTTGAATTGGGACAAAGGAAATGTGGATGTGGCCCTGGAAGCTATTCCCAATTTGATGTTAGAGTAATTGAATAAGGATTTGATTGCTATCCCCTCTACCTAGGAAGTCAAGGAAGCGGTGTTTTCTTTCGAAGGTAACAAGGCTCCTAGCCCTAATGGATTTCCCTTCTTATTTTTTTAGTCATGCTAGGAGATTGTCTCTAAGGATGTTATAAATGCTTCTAAGGAGTTCTTTGGTTCTCAAAGTTTGATTAAGGAACTGAATGCTACTTTCATCATCCTGATTCCTAAAAAATATGATGCTTTGTCCTTCGGTGACTTTCGTCCCATTATCCTGTGCAACTCTATCTATAATTTTTTTTCCAAAATTCTTGTGACTAGGTTGTAGAAATGCTTACTGATTCTTATTTCTCATCAACAAAGTGGCTTTGTCATGGGGTAGTAGATCCTGGACTCTGTTATCATGGTTCATGAACTTTCCCATTCCATTTGTGTGTCCAAAAAGTTGGGGTTCTTTTTGAAACTGGATTTACTTAAAGCCTATTACAAAGTCAGTTGGAAATTCCTTCTAAATGTACTGGGTAGATTTGGCTTTTGTCAAAAATTTATTCAGTTGGTTGAGAAAATCATCTCTTCTCCCTCGTTTGTTGTTCTGGTGAACAGTTCCCCTTCTCCTTTCTTTCAGATCCCACGGGGATTGTGATAGGATGACCCTATTTCACCATTGTTGTTTATCTTGATGGCGGAGGCTTTGGGCTATAATATCACAAAGGCACTTCAGGTTGGTTTGGTGAAGGGTCTTTTGCCTTCATCTAGATGTTCTTCAATTACCCACCAACAGTTTGTCGATGACACTATGTTGATGGGAGAATCCTCTGTCAAAGAAGCAAGGGCAGTTAAGAAGTTTTTGGTTGACTATGAAAAGGCATCAGATTAGAAGATCAACCTTCCTAAGTGTCAGATATTTTTCTTTAACACTTTGGAAGGTTTGCAAATCAAGGTGGCCAGAATTTTGTCTTGCAATCAGGGTGATATCCCCTCCTCGTATTTGGGTCTTCCTTTATGTGTTTCCAAGGTTTCGTACTCATTTTGGTTTGGTTTGCTGGAAAAATTCAGCAGGAAATCAGTTGGCTAGAAAGGTGTGCTTCTAAGTCAGGTAGGTAAAATTCAGCTCATATTAGCAACTCTTCAAAATCTTCCTTTGTATGCTATGAGTCTTTTCAAAGTGCCTGCTAAGTTTGAAGGAAAAATGCATCAGATTATGAGAATATTTCTTTGGTCTTGGGTAGAATCTAAAGCCAGGATTCCTCTTGTTGCCTGGGATCCGGTGTGTAAACCTAAGAAGTGGGGTGGTCTAGGAATTAGAAATCTTAACTCTTTTAACAAGGCCCTTCTGGCCAAGAATGTCTAGAGGCTTATGAATGGGGAGGCAGGTTGGGCTTGTCTGGCGGGTAATAAGTACTTGTTTGGGATGGTTAGGTCCTAGGATATGCTTTCTGTTGACATGGTTCCTTCTAGTTCATGTTTTTGGAGAAATATTTTGCTCTGCAGAGATGTTGTTTCTAAAGGTGTTAAATGGATATTGGGCAATGGGAAGTGTATTCTTTTTTGGGAAGAATTTTGGTGTTAGAATTGTCCTTTGATTTCCCTTCCCATGGGCTCCCCATATTGCTCCTCTCTGCAAACAAATTTTTGGTGTCAAGGTGGTAGATTATATTGTGGATGGGGCTTGGAAAAATTATGTTCCCTGGGACCCGTCTTTGAAAGTGCTTAAAGATTTCCTTGGAAGCGTTTGGATCCCTATGTTTCCTAGATAGGATAGAGTTGTTTGAGCCCCTTGTCCAAGTGGAAAATTTTTGAGCCCCTTGTCCAAGTGGAAAATTTTTGGTGGCCTCTGCTTTTTTGAGTTCTATGGTGGCTCCTAATTCTTTTCCGTTTTGGGGGAAAATTTGGAATAAATATATGGTCCCTAAGGTTAATGTTTTCTTCTGGCTGATAATGCAAGGTAAAGTTCTAATGAATATAATCTTTGTGGGAGGGGATTTTCCATTCCCAATAGATGTGCTCTATGTGAAGCTAATGTGGAGAATTCCTTTCATATCCTCATTGGTTGCAAGTACTCTTTTGCTTTGTGGAGTAGATTCCTTACTCTCTAGGATGTGGGATGGATTTTTCTAGACTCTTTAGCTAAGTTTTTTGAACAGTGGTTTTGTCCTTCTTCCTCTCCTATTTTGTAGGTTCTTTGGGATCTTATTGCCCCACATATTGCTTGGGGACTTTGGAAAGAAATAAATAATAGGATCTTTTGGGACTCTAAGCTTAAGGTTGATAGCATTTTTATCAAGATTCGTCAGGCTATTTTGGAGAATTTTTCTCTCATTAGAGTTGACTCTCTGAAGTGTGATCTGACTATGTGTCTTGTTGGCTATGATTTAAAGGCTATTTATAATTGGAGAATCTCTTTGATTCTTTTCATGCACACCAGGGATAGAACTATTGCAAGGAGAGATACCAGATGGTAACCTCCACTGGAAGGGTGGATTAAAATTAACTTTGATGGGGCAGCAAAGGGAAATCATGGGCCTACTAGAAGTGGGGGGGTGTTAAGAGATAGTTTTGAAAGTCTCCTTGGAACGGTGGCACTCCCATTGGGTAACAGAAAAATCATCGCACAAAAGTGGAGGCTGTGTTTATAAGTGTAAAGTATGCCATTAGCAAAGGGTATTCAAAAATTTGGGTGGAAGGCGACTCAATGAATATCATTAATTATCTGAATGGAGTGCATCATCTATGTTGGAACGTGGATCAGCTTATCAAAGATACGGTAATTATGCTTCAAACATGTGTTGAGACCTGTATATCTCATGTGTATCAGGAAGGAAACTCTCTTGTTGATTGCTTTACCAATGTGGCTATCAGTCTTAGTGAATTTCACTCATGGGAGGAGGGATCTATCATTCCCAAGAATGCTAGGAACATCTTAATAATTGATGGCATGGGATAACTTATTACGGATTTTATGGTCTTGTAATTCACCCCATTTGGCATGCTTTGTGGGTGTTATTTGGCTCTATGGCTTGTATCTGGTTATTTTCTACTAGAGTTGGGTGTTGGCTGCTAGGGGATCCATGGGAGGAGATAGGAATCATGTTGAGCCAAATTCGTGTGGTGATATTTAGAGGAGGAAGAAGTTGTGGAACATCCTCAGTCATGGCAATTTTACTCCTTTTATGGAGAGGTTACATGGGCATGACCCGAATGTGTCAGCCAAATTCTTTTTCATCTCGCATAATCGCAAGCTTGTAATGAAGGGTTTGGAGGTGGAAGTGAATGAGGATTTAATTCCTTTTGTTACGGGATTGCCGACAGTGGATAGGAAATTTTTTAAGGACAAAAAGAGTAATGAGGAGGCCATGTCCCAATTTTTTAAGGAGGGTGAAAGAAAAAATTTAGTTAGGCTGGAGAATTGGGGTTATGATAGAGAGTCCCTGAAGAAGATCTAGGCTAGGGTTTCGAAGGTGATGATGTGGTATGTGACGTTGGAGGGAAGATTCAAGGCGCTTCTTGGTCACCATTTTACTTTGCTCAATCATTTCAGGTATGGCTTATTTATATCCTTTCCCTTTTTTCTTTTGTCTTCGTTGGAATCCTCTGTGTATTCCCATTTGAAGAATAGGAGGGCCCACATCCTTCATGAAGGGATTATAGTTCTTATTATGGAGCATGTTTAGTCTATGACTCTGGTCCCCGCCATCACTGGTAAGGGGGAAGATTTTTTTTCCCTTTCAGGGTCATTGGAGTCAGAGTCCTTGTTGGACGAGGAGGAAGAGTGGAATGAGGATGAGGTTGGCTTGGCTTTAGGCTTAAAGAAGAGGAAGGTGGCGGGCTCCAAAATTAATAGGGCCCCCAAGAAATTGGCCATTTCTAGGAGTGAAGACACGGAGGTAGGGTCAGATGGGTCCTCTCTAAGAAAGGTGGAAGTGGTCAGTGATAAAGGTGTTGTTGGTGGGGCTAGTGAGGTTGGGGCCCAGAAGAAGGTTGATTTGGCTAATAAACCAAGAAGGTTGTCAAAGAGACTAGCTAATTTGAAGAAAAAGGAGTCTGATGTGGCAACTAGGGTCCATACAAAGGTTGAGGTTAGCAATAACCTAGACGTTACTTTTGTGACTATGGAGGAATCCCCTGATCATGATTTTCCCAAGGCTTCTTTGGAAAAGGTGGTTGGTGAGTGAAATGTGGAGGGTGAGGGAAAAGGAAATCTTGTTCTACCCCTAAAAATTGATCCTCTGTCAGAGAATTTCTAGTACTTCGATGAGTAGGATACCTCAATGTTTGGCCTGTTAGATATGGCTAGGGTGGGTGCTACCAGTACCTTCAAATTGGCCAAATTATCATCGCAGGAATTTAATAAAATCAACATTAAAATTAGGGGCCTTAAGGCTAACTTACATAATATTTTGAAGTCCTCAATTTTAGATATCCTCATTGACAAATTGGTGGAGCTAGAACACTCATAATGAGTTCAAGGAGCAATGTAAGGAAATACTGAAAGCCCTCGAGGCTAATGTTGCAAGTTTAAATAATGATATTAAAAATTTACTGCAGGTGAGTCATGTCTCGATCAAAAGTAACGTTGAAGCCCTGGAGACTCTCTTCAAGAAAATTATTCAGCTTAGCGAACAGCAGGTCTACTTCTCTGAACTCGTGGAGACAAAGAATATGGCTAAGGGTAAGGGGAAAAAATCCCTCAAGGCTGATGACAATGTGTTGGTTGTGAGAGGATCGATAGAGTGGAAAAAAGTGTTTGATGTTGAAAAATAGGAACTATTGGATATGGTTGAAAAACATAAGTCCCAGTAGGTTGAAATGGCCACAAATCTAGGTGGCTTCATTAGTTTCTATTCTTTTTTTGTTGCTTATTGTTTTTGGTTTATGCTCAGTTAGTGTGTTGTTTTTTTTATGGGAGCTACTAGTTGTTAATTGTCTCACTTTTTCTAGCTCCCATGTTGGTCAGTTGTTTGTTGGTTGGGTTGCTGCTGGTAGTTGTTTGATATATTCATTTAGCAGCTTTTGGTGTCTCTTTTGTAAAGGGTTTCGGGTCCCTTCAAAACCTGTTTTTCCTATTAATCAAAACAATATGGGGTGTGTCACATTCATGATTCTCTCTTTTTTTAGAGAATATGTTTTACAATGGTTCATGGTTTTAAGTTCCTGATTTGATACAACTTCAAACTAAAAAAAAAAATAGTAATTCCAATATCCCTATCTTGTCAAAGAAAATCCTAGAGATACCAGCATGATAATGATAAATGATAAAATAAGAAAGAAAATCTCATGAAGGAACAAATTCATTTTGTAGCTTTCACAAATGGATCCTTTGAGATATGTAACTAGCGTTGTATTAGAAGCACAAAGTCTTCTAGATACTTGTTAGAAGATTAATCTTTACTTGTTAAAGGTTATTCTTTAATTGTAATTATTTATTAACTTGTAGGAATATTCCAAAGGAATCCCTACAAGTATTTTGTCTTTTTGTCATCTCACACATGTGTGAGGATGACTTATTTTTTAATTCCTTTATTAAGGAATATTTGTAACCACCTCCTTAAGAGGTGACACTTTGCACACACATAGATGAATGGTGGCATTCATTGAGTTGGGATTTACATTCGAACTCCTCCTTCTCACCTCTACTTATTGAGGTGCCTCTCCTCTCATTCTTCAAGACTCAAGCAAGCAAGCCTAAGGCTGCAACTCTCTCTCTCTTTGTATTATTCTTTAGGCATTTTGCCTCCATTCATAATATTGGGGTTTTTTCTTGTTTTCCCCTTATTAAATTCTTGTCTCTCTTGCTTTGGTGGTGCTTGATTTTATTACTTCAATATATTTGGTAATATCTTTCCTTCAAACAATTGCTCATTTATTAGTTCTTTCCATTGTTCTTTTATATTTCCTTTCATGGTATCAGAGCTTGGTATTACTAATATCTTGTGAGCTATATTGTTGAAGGTGTACCAAATTTTTCAGCACACCATTGGAGACACTCTCAAAGAGGAGAAGAAGAGCTAGTGCCTAATCTTAGTTGTTTTTTTTCTTCTAACCCTTGTGTAGGTTTTTTATCTAAAATTTTAAAGTATTTTAGTTTGCATGCATACTTAAGTTTATGCAGTTTTTTAAAAACTCTCAAATAAAGGGTTATAGTTCAAATTTTTAAAAGCCCATTTTTTGCACGTTCAAATTTTTGTAAAAATTTAAAATTTTTTTAGGGGCTCTAACTCTAGTTCAGAAATTATTTTTAGGAAATAAGCTAATTCTTTTATATTTCCTTTCAATACTTCACAGAAATTCCACGAATAGCACGAATAAATACAAGCACAAAGTCTTGTAGAGAATTCACCCATAGTTATTCAATTAGTATAACAAATTCAAATAAAGAGTGCAACACAAAGTTTACACGAATTTATTCAAATCCCTTCAGATCTTAGTTACTAATCACCACCAATTTGATCAATCCATAAGATAATTGATTCCCAAAAAAAAATTGGCATGCAACTTGACTTCTTTATTGATCAAATCTAGATTCAAAAAGATGAACATAAAGTTTCATGTATTTGCTTCAAAATGGGCAGCACTTCGTTGCAAAAGATAAAAGGTAACCTTTACAAAAGAAATCCCTCATATTTATAAAAGAGAGGGAAGAGAAAATCTAGGAAAAGTAGATGAGTGAATCTAGGAAAGTTAGGTGAGCAAATTTAGGAAAAACTCACCTAACAAGTCGACTTATTCAAAAATGTTGTCCATCATTTTAGGAAAACATCTATGTTTTTACATGTAATTACATCTTGGAAAAAGACATGTAAGATGTCAAAAACTATTTACAAAATGTGTAAATGAAAGCATAGAGTTATCTAACACCGAAGATAAAAATTCTTTACAGTTCCTTACATTGGGCATGAAAGTCTTCATATTTATTCTTGTTCTCTTGTATGAATGCCTCATTTGGGCCAATGGTGTAATCCACAATGGTGTGGATTCTTGTGATTGATCTCCTAGCAGATGAGTGAATCTTCTTGCATCTATCAAGATGTGTCTTGAGATTATCAAGAGAAATCCATATGTCACAAATTGCATGCATGGAGGTCTTTGAAAAGTTGGCATCCTCCGCTTGCTTCATGACAGCTTCTTTGTAGATCTAAGAAAGTTCATTGATTGGGAAAAAGTATGGTTTTCATCAAGGAGCTTACCCGGTAACTCCTTAATTCTATTCTCTAGGATAACACAATGTCCTTTGACATCTTCTTGTACTTGGTGTATATCTTCAATAAGAGAATTGATCACTTGAATGCGGTGCTTGAGAGATTCTCTTACCTCCACATATTTCTCTTTGTTGGGAATTACCCCAACTTCCACCAACTTACTCAGCTTTGCCTCTTTCATTTGTGACCAAAATGAGGGGCATCTTTCCATTTATTTTTGCTCTTGGGAAAGTATGCTTTCTTCTTTATCAATCTCTAATTTTAGCTTGGCTATCTAAGTGGTCTTCTCATCCGCAACAACTATGACTTGTGAACCATGTTCTATCATTTCATCAATGAAATTATACAACACCTTACCCTTGGAGGAAAACTTCTCTACCTTTTGTACTACTGGTTCCTCAAAGCTTACCATAGCCATAGGTTTTACGTGCCCTAAAGATCCTACAAAGTTCCTCAAAATAGTTGCATAATGCTCAGCTTTCTCCTTGTACATATTCCTGGCATGTTCCATCTTGTCAAGCCTTCCTACTAATGCATTTAGGACCTCTTGTGCATCTGCCTTTTCACTTGCATTTGTCACTTTTTTGAGCTGGATTCTCATGACAATGTAGTCCTCCATGTTCACATCACCTTCTTCTTGCAAGGGTAGACCAATCTCCACAAACTTATGACCATTTTTGTCAACATGTAGCCTTGAATGAACTTTCTCCTTTTTCTTCCCCTTGGCTTTGGGAGGAGCTATCTCTTCAATATCAAGCTCATCCGAGAAGATCATTTGTTTCTTTTGCTTCTACTAGTTAAATCCTTGAAGCACTAGACTTGTAAATTGAAACCTTTGGAATAACACTAGAACCATTAGATTTTTAGAAATCAATGGTTGAGATTTTATTAATTATTTAGGTCTATTGGTCATTGTGCTCTTGTTTTCCATTTAATATTGCCTAAGCTAGACCAAAATATTTTATGAAAAATCCTTAAATGTTAAGTCTTTAATCTTGAGGATCGAGTCTCGTCAACCTAGCGATGTCCCCATTTTAAAAATAACTTTATTTTCATTTGCACTATGCAGCCATCTTGTCATATGTCACTGGAATACCTCTTAAACACTTGTTTTTAAGGATTCAAGTGTTGAAATAAATTTTAATTGTCACATCAATGATAGTGGTGAATTTAAAAATGATAAGTGTGATGTCATACTCATTTTGTTCATGCCAACTTCTATATGTACTTCACCAACTTGATGTTCTTCATATCATTTATAATATATTTGGCTTTGATTTATATCTTCTCTATTATCAATTTAACTGAGATATTATGGAGTCTTCATGGTGTGTCATGCTACCCAAAAAAATTTGGGAGAAAATAAGGGACAATTCATACGATAGACAAAAGTTGGGTATGGTTTTTACAATTCCTTATGTGCAGGTTGAGGATGTTATAAGAATAATTGTGGGTAGGGAATGGCTTCATAACAACCCTTGTGCTCTATATTATGAGGTAGCTTCAACTTTCTTTTCCAATTGCATGGACATTTTGCTCGATAAAGATTTGGTGAAGACATTGGCAATATGTTATTTTCAGCCTTTCATTTACTCTATTTCTTCGTTGGAGTTGGCGTTGGAGCATTACGATTTTGAAAGTGGTTTAGCACCTATTGGTGAAATCTTTAGGAAAGTGGAATTGCATGCTTCTACAGTGCAGGCTCTTGCTTTGTTTAATATGAGATGGGGTTTTTTATGTGATATGAAAACTGAATCATTAAAGAGTCTGGAGTTTTGGAGGAAGGTTTTGGGCGATTCAATTTTCTTCTCTATTGTTAGTATGTTATATTCGATTCACGCTCTACTCAAACACCTAGTTGATGGCCTCAGCTAATGTTACAAAAAAAATTAGTGATGAATTGTGTGATGTGTCACGTGTCTATATTTTATTGTACAACGTAACAGTTCTTGTAATATGTACTTTGTGACTGGTTTTTTGTCACAGTTAGTGGCTTTTTTCCTTTTGGCCACGTTGGTTATGTACTATGTACTTTAGTCTTTAGAAATAGCTACTTAAATTAAAATACTTTTCGTGGCTCCATTCTTGTAAATCCTTTTTTCTTTGGTCAATATAAAAAAGTGGCTTTTAAAACTAATAGTAATTATCAACATATAGTTCTAATCATAAGTGAGCGAAATTTATTGTGACTTATTAGTGGACATTGATAATGATTAAGGTAAACTGAGACATTTAATTCTCTCTTTTCAATGTGTCAAATTACTCTACCTTTCATTTATTCTATTGAAATTCTTAATCTTTTTAAAGAAAGTTTGGCTATAGTACTATGGGCGACAGCACGGATTAATGCCATATGAATAACCAGAGTGATTGATTGGATCGCTTTATATTGAAAACTGCATGATGTACTATAGAATCGTAGATGATGATGTCAATAATCTAGTGATTTAATGAAACAAGATTTGTAATGATTTCATATCATTTGAGTGGCACTGACGATTTTGACAATTGACAGCTTGTCAGCTTAAGATATAGTTTTCATGTAGCCAAGTTGCCAAAGTCTAGATGTCAATCAAATTAAACATTTAAATTGTAAATGTTAGGCTTAAGTTACATGAGCCAATTAAGTTGGATTTTTGGTTGCGCGAAATATAATTATGACTATACCCAACCTCACATGTGACACTTGTGAGGTGTACACAGGGACTAGGCTAGTAGTGGCACTATTGGAAGCACTTTTGGCCCATAAATAAGGTGTTGCAAGTATGAGCAAGTTTTGATGGTGTTTTCATTAATGTTGTCATTGATGTCAACATAGTTCAGTATGTTGTAGATTCTACATGTATAGCTGAGATGCTTTTGATATGTTGTGAGTACATGGAGCTATCTTTATGTTATTGCAGATATGCTAGTTTGATGAGTTTCCAAGTGCTTTTGAGAAAATTAATAAAGAAGAGAAGTCAGAGTGATGAATGTGCTCTGGTATGTGCTTCATGTTTCTCCTATGTTGATCCTATGCTTGTGCCGATCTGAAGATTTTCTAATGGTTATTTTGTGGTGATATATCCTAAGTTTCAGCTTCTGGTGTGATGGTATGTGAAAGTTACGTTCATCGGTATGTGAACTGTTCTGGTAGATTTGGTCTTCTATGGATTGGGAGAAATAGTTTTGCTCCACCCAGTTCTTTGTTGTTTCATTTCAGATCTTGTAGATTTGGGATATGTCTTGTGAAGGTCTTTTCTATGCTCTAGAAAAGAGGTTCAAAGTTTGGTGATCTAGAAGTCATGTTTCAGTGTGAGTTTGCGCAGTCTAGATGGACTGGTGAAAGGTGTTCAATGTTTGAAGTTTGTTGTTTTCTTACAGATGTATCTGGAAGATTATAAGTTGTATTCTTGTGCTTAATGAAGCATGTTGTGGCATCCACATGTCATCTTCTGGTTGGGAAGTGTGTACATCAATGTTCATTTGTTTTTTCATTAGGTTTGGCTAACTTGGTGCTTGCACTTCATTCAAAGAATAAAATTAAGTTGATGAAGCATGTGATTGATCCGAGACATTATTTTTTGGTCTTGGTTAAATGTTTTATTGGTCCACTCTTATTCCTTTCCATCGCGAGAATTTTGAGTTGCCGACCTAATTTGAATTTATGAAATGTGGTTTTTTTGTGGCCAACCTTGGAGAAAGTTTCTAAGGTTGAGGATGGTATAAAAGAAAGTTGAATTGTGAAGATTTGTATGACAGTGTGATGCAAAGTGAGGAAAGTGATCTACAAATCATAAGAGCAGAAGTGTGTGTGTGAGTGAGTTGTGACAATAGTTCTTCATTGTGTTGGAAGCTGTGAATGTGTATTAATTGTTGCGGTGGATCTTTTGTTCTCTTTTGTATCTGTAGGCAGTGAGCCTCCCTGTTGGACAGTGAGTCCTCTTTTGGGTAGTAATCCTTTGTTTTATAATCATTTATATTGTGAGTTAACCCTCACCGTGGTTTTTCCCTCATTGAGTTTTCCACGTAAAAATCTTGTGTTCATTGTGTTGATTTACTTTATGTTATTTGTGTTTCATGCTTTTAATTAATAATAGAATAGTGTGGTTGTGAAATCAATAAGAGTTTAATTTTTAGTTGAATTCTTGTGACAACTAATTCACGCCCCCTCTCAGTTTTCCTGTGCCTGTTTAACAATTGGTATGAGAGCTCTAGTTCCTTGGTATAGAGCTTAACCACTTAAGGAAGATCTGATGGTGCATAAGTTGGTAATCCCTATGTTCAATGGAACTAACTACAATGATTGGAATGGACAGATGAAAGGATATATTATCTCTCTTGGTTTTAAGACCTGGAAGGCTATTGATATAAAGTATACATATCTGTCTGGTGGTCTTACTACTATAGATGAGATCTTTCCTTATGAATAAAATGAGAAGGTGAAGTATGCTATTTGCAGTGGCTTATCTAAAAATGAGTAAGCTAAAGTTCTTTCTCTAGATACTACATATAAGGTCTAGAAGAATTTGGAAGACATGTATGAAGGAAATGAAAGAGTGAAATTGACAAAGAAGTTGATGGCAAAGCACATATTTGTGAATATGAAGATGGAAGAAGGTGAAGAATTTACAAGTTTCTTTCAGAGAGTTGAACTGATTGCAAATGAAGTTAGAAATCAAGGAGGAAAGCTATCAAATGAGGACTTAATTGAGAAGATCTTGATTACCCTACCGGATTGTTACAGTGACAAGATCTCAGTGATTGAAGAAGTGTATGATCCTAAGAAGTACACATTGAAACAGTTGTTCAACACCTTGCAATCATTTGAGTTGATAAAGTTCTGGAAAGAAGACAAGATAGAAGAAAAGACAGAAATAACATTTAAGGCATTGAATATTGAAGAGGAACCAAATAGTGATGGTGTTGATGAGTTAGAAGCAAACTTCACCAGGAAGTTGAAGAAAGGAAACATAAAGTATAAAGGTATGTTTCCCTTTAAATGTTTTAGTTGTGGTAATATTGGTCATTATGCTTTGGGATGTCCGAATAGATTTGTGCATAAGAAGAAAAAGGATTATAAGGATAAGGATAGGAGGATAAGAAATATAAGAAGTACTATGTTAAAGAGGAAGAAGGAATTTCTAATGATGAATCTAAAAATGAGGCTCATGATAGTGAATGCTTATTCTTAGCTTTGGAAAGAAAATGTGTATCCACTAACCCTAAAAAATGTGTAAGCAAGAAAGCTCCAAAGAATAAGAAGAATAGGATGGAAGGTAATTTGGTTACTACTTTTCATACAAGACAGGATGAAGACTACTGGGTGATTGACAGTGGAGGTTCCAATCACATCACCTGAGATAAAAGTAAGTTCACTAAACTTGAGAATTATGATAGTGGTTTAGTTATGTTTGGTGATGATTTAGGAGCTAAGATTTGTGGGAAAGGTTCAATTAGCTTTGATGGAGTGCATATTATTGATGATGTATATTATATGAAGGGTTTAAGGCATAACCTTTTGAGTGTTGGTCAAATGTGTAGCAATGGTTTTAAACTTGTGTTTTAGAATAATACCTATGAAATTAGAAAAGGATCTAGAAATGGAGATATGGTTGTTGTTGGAAGAACTCATGGAAAAATTTATCAATTGAAAGGAGTTGATGTTCATTGCCTTGCATCTCAAATCAGTGAAAGTTGGTTATGGCACCGGAGAATGGGACATATGAATTTTGATAACTTGGTCAAAATTAGTGCAAAAGAGATTGTTCAAGGGCTACCTAGAATCACAAGACCTGGTAATGCCATTTGTAGAAGTTGTCAATTGGGGAAACATACAAAATGTAGCTTTAAGGGGAAGGAGTACTCTACTACTGGAATGTTGGAGTTGATCCATACTAATCTATGTGGTCTAACTAGGACTAGAAGCATGAATGGTGATAGGTATTTTATGTTGCTTATTGATGATTATTCTCGAATGACATGGGTTTCTTTTCTTAGAGAAAAGACTCAAGCTCTAGATAGGTTTAAGGTATTCAAGGCAAGAGTGGAAAATGAATTAAATCTGAAGATCAAGTGTTTGAAATCTAATAGAGGTGGAGAATTCACTTCTGGTGAATTTAATGCATTCTGTGAACATGGCATAAAAAGATAATTTTTCTACTTTGAGAACCCCTCAGCAGAATGGAGTAGTTGAAAGTAAAAACTAGACAATATAGGCTAGAACCATGATGAAAGAATCAAATGTATCAAATGTGTACTAGAGAGAGTTGATACATACTATTGTTTATGTTCTTAATAGATTCTAGATAAAACACAATCGCACAAAGAATTCTTTTGAGTTATGGACTGGTAAGACTCCTACAGTGAAGTATTTTAAGGTATTTGGAAGCAGATGCTATATTAAAAGGGATGATGAAGATCTTGAAAATTTTGATGCTAGATGTGATGAAGGAATTTTTCTTGGATATTCTACTACTAGCAAAGCATACAGATGCTTTAATAAGAGATTGAGAAAGATTGTTGAAAGTGCTAATGTGAAAGTTGATGAAGACATACACAGACCTATTGAGATAAGTGAGGTTGAACCTAATGATCCCATCTGTGGACATATACCTGAGGAAAATAAGGAGAAGGATGAAGAGGAAGAGAAAGAAGAGTAAGTGGAAGAAGAAGAAGAAGAAGAAGAAGAAGAGAACGAGCTAGAATCTGCTATTAAGACTCCTAAGTATGTACAGAGGAATCATCTGAAGGAACAAATAATTGGAGATAAAAGTGAAGGTGTGAAGACTAGAAGCAAAGTTGCAATTGAGGTAAATTTGTGTTTTCTTTCTAACGTTGAACCTAAGTCTGTAAATCAAGCATGTAAAGATGAGAGTTGGATGAAAGCTATGAAAGAAGAGTTGTAGCAAATAGAAAAGAATCAGACATGGGAAGTAGTCCCTAGGCCTGTGAAGAAAAATGTGATTAGTTTGAAATGGGTGTTCTAGAATAAACTTAATGAAAGTGGAGAAGTTGTAAGGAATAAGGCAAGACTTGTATGTAAGGGATATTCACAAGTTGAAGGTATATATTTTGAAGAGATGCCCCTATGGCTAGAATAGAAGCTATTAGGATGTTTTTGGCTTTCTCTACTCACAAGAACTTTAAAGTGTATCAGATGGATGTTAAGTCAACTTTTTTGAATGGTGAATTGGAGGAAGAAGTGTATATGGAACAGCCTGAAGGAATTCAGTTATTTGACAAACTAGACATGGTTTGTAAGTTGAAGAAAGTGTTGTATGGAATAAAGCAAGCTCCCAAAGCTTGGTATGCAAGATTGGATAGATACCTGACAAAGCAAGGATTCAACAAAGTTTTTGCTGACAGTAATACTTACTTCAAAGTGAAAGGTAACAAAATGTTGATAGTAGTTGTATATGTTGATGATATCATTTTTGGTGGAAATGAAGGCATGTGTAAAATGTTTGCTAAAGAGATGCAAAAAGAATTTGATATGTCTATGATTGGTGAATTGAATTTCTTTCGTGGTCTACAAGTGAATCAAACTAATAAAGGGATATTCATTTCACAATCTAAGTTTGAGATGGATGATTCTAAACTTGTTTGTACTCCTATGATAATCGGATGTAAATTGAGAAAAGATGATGAATCTGCTAAGACTGATCAGAGCAAATATAGATCTATGATTGGTGGACTGTTGTATCTTACTACTACTAGACCGGGCATTATGCATGCAGTATGTTTAGTTTCCATAGTCCAAGTAGACCCTAAAGAGGCACATGTTGTAGCTATAAAGAGGATATTTTGATATTTGAAAGGTACACTGGACTATGGATTATGGTATCCTAAAAGTGATGATTTCACCTTGAGTGCTTATATAGATGTTGATTGGGAAAGATGTGTAGATGACCGAAAGAGTGTACCAGTGGTGGTGCTTTCTTTCTTGGTGGAATATTGGTTTTATGGTTGAGTAAAAATAAAGACTCAATTTTGTTATCCACTATAGAGGCATAATATATTGTTGCAGCATCCTGCTACACATAGGTTTTGTGGATGAAGCAAACACTGAAAGACATTGGAGTGATATGTGATGAGCCTATTTCTATTTTTTGTGACAATACAAGTACAATAAACATTTCAAAGAACCTAGTTATGCATTCAAGAACAAAACACATATCCATCAAATATCATTTCCTAAGAGAAAAAGTGTTGGAGAATGAAGCCAGATTGGAGTATGTGACCACAAAGGAATAAATTGCAAACATATTTACTGAGGCTCTTCCAAAGGACACTTTTGAGCATCTTAGGGAGATGTTGGGGGTCATTGTCCCTTCGAACTAAGTGCACATGTAGGTGCATCATTCCATTGAATTCATAGATTCTTCATTTATCTAGATTGATAAATGGGTCTACTCCACAGGGGGAGTAGAGATGGTTTCATTGTTGCAGTATGAGTGCGCCCCTAAGGGGGAGTAATCAGATTTGTTGATCTTTTCCATTAATGTCAAAGGGGGAGAGACAAGTCATGTGAAAAATAGTTGCAGAAGAAGAAAAGGTGTTCTCCTGAGATATTGTGAAGGATGTTGTCTTTGATGGTTTTTCACATCATGTGTTGCCATCAATGACAAAGCGGGAGATTGTTGCAAGTATGAGAAAGCTTTGATGGTGTTGTCATTAATGTTGTCATTGATGTCAACACAGTTCAGTATGTTGTAGATTGTGCATGTATATCTGAGATGCTTTTTAGATGTTGTGAGTACATGGAGCTATCTTTATGGTATTGCAGATATGCTGGTTTGATGAGTTTCCAAGTTCTAAGAAAATTAATAAAGAAGAGAAGTCAGAGTGATGAATGTGCTCCGTGTTTCTCCTCTGTTCATCCTATGCTTGTGTGGATCTGAAGATTTGATAACAGTGATTTCATGGTGATATATCCTAAGTTTCAGCTTCTGGTGTGATGGTATGTGAAAGTTACGTTCATCGGTATGTGAACTGTTCTAGCAGATTTGGTCTTCTATGAACTGGGAGAAATAGTTTTGCTCTGCAGTTCTCTATTGTTTCATTTCATATTTTGAAAATCTAGGATATGTCTTGTGAAGGTCTTTTTTGTGCTCTAGAAAAGAGGTTCAAAGTTTGGTGATCCAGAAGTCATGTTTTAGTGTTTCAGTGTGAGTTTGCATAGTTCAGATGGATTGGAGAAAGGTGTTCTATGTTGGAAGTTTGTTGTTTTGTTGCGGATGTATCTAGAAAGATTATGAGTTATATTCTTGTGCTTAATGAAGCATGTTGTGGCATTCGTGTGTCATCTTCTAGTTGGGAAGTGTGTACATCAATGCTCATTTGTGTTTTCATTAGGTTTAGTCGACCTGGTGTTTACACTTCATTCAAAGAATAAAACTAAGTTGAGGAAGCGTGTGATTGATTCAAGACATTATTTTTTGGTCTTGGTTAAATGTTTTATTGGTCCACTCTTATTCCTTTCCACCATGGGAATTTTTAGTTGCCGACCTAATTTGAATTTATGAAATGAGGTTTTTTTGTGGCCGACCTTGGAGAAAGTTTCTAAGGTTGAGGATGGTATAAAAGCAAGTTGAATTGTGAAGAGTTGTATGACAGTGTGATGCAAAGTGACCAAAGTGAGCCACAAATCATAAGAGTCAAAGTGTGTGTGTGAGTGAGTTGTGACAGCAATTCTTCATTGTGTTGGAAGCTATGAATGTGTATTAATTGTTGTGGTGGATCTTTTGTTCTCCTTTGTATCTATAGGTAGTGATCCTCCCTGTTGGATAGTGAGTCCTTTCTATAGGCAGTGAGCCTTTGTACTTGGACAGTGAGTCCTCTTCTAGGAAATGAGCCCTTGGAAATGAGCCTTTGTTTTATAATCATTTATATTGTGAGTTAACCCTCACCGTGATTTTTCCCTCATTGGGTTTTCCACAAAAAAATATGGTGTTCATTGTGTTGATTTACTTTTTGTTATTTGTGTTTCACGCTTTTAGTTAATAACAAAATAGTGTGGTTGTGAAATCAATAAGAGTTGAAGTTTTAAGTTGAATACTTGTGACAACTAATTCACCACCCCCTCTAAGTTGTCCTATGCCTATTTAACATAAGGATAGTGAGCACAGGTTTTCATTTTATAGGATTAATAACTTAATAAGGATTTAGGAAGAAGATGATGTGATATTATTAGGGATACTCTAAATTCTTTTACTATAGCATAAACTAAAACTTGCAACACTCCAAGTAGCAGAAACCAAAACCAAAACCAACAAACTAAAACAAATGGAAAAACATTATAATGGAAGAGAGATATAAGGGGATGCCTATTTTGTTTCTGTTGTAAGTTGAAACATTATTTCATACTATCGAAGAGACTTTAACTATATTGTTAAGGATGTCTATTTATCTTTTAGATGTGTCCCTGATCATCATTTTAACTGTCGAAGAGACATTTGAGTTTCTCTCCTTGATTTTGCAAGGTCTCTTCGATGGCTGCATATCATGTTCTTTCCTTTTGAAATTTTGACATATGAATCTCGATGAGACCGGTAAGCATCTCTCTTCAATAAGCTCATGTTGCCTTGACATACAAGGGAATTTTGAGGTATGTTCACTTGTATCTTCGATGTGTTATTACTAGAATGTCAAAGAGAGTTCTATCAATTTTTGTTCGATGTCTTCATGTCTCTAACATTTTGTCCTTGCTCTTAAAGTGTCGAAGAGACTTCTTCATTTCTCTCATCGATAAACCAATGTCTCTTTGATATCGCCATGTTTCCATCATGTTAGTGATTTACCATTTGTTTTATGATAATCTCTCGATGTCTGAGAAAAAATAAATTATTTCCTAAATGTACAATAATTTCATATTTTTAGAGTATCATTGTGACTATATCTTGTCGATGAGACATGTTAAGTTTTCTCTTCAATGCATCCAAGTCTCCTTCGATATATTTCTCTTTGGGCTATCGAAGAGATATTTGAGGATGTCTCCTCAATGTATGAGAGTCTCCTCAATATCTTCATTAGCCTTCTATTGACTTTGTCAGGGAGACATTAGCATGGCTCTCTTCGATATTGTACTGTCTTGGTGGCATCCCCTTATATCTCTCTTCCATTATAATTTGCAAACAAGATGAAAAACTAAAACTTGCAACACTACAAGTAGCAGAAACCAAAACCAACAAACTGAAACAAACCTACAAGGCCCTGGTGGCCCGAAAACAATGTGCGAAAGTACTTATGGAAAAGAAACTACTAAAAATAAAAGTGCTTCAAGCACTTATTAGCAGCAACTATTCTACCCTATACTAACCACTGAAGATGGTTGTCTAAACAAAACTGTTAACTTGTTTTGAAAAATAGATGCCCCTCCTAACCAAATTGCAATGATCTACTTGCTTGTGAATCCATCAAAAGATGTGGAGTAAAATCAAATATCCAACAATTGGCTGCCACATCCTTCCAAGGAGAAAAATTAAATTACTTACCTACCTTTCTTGATTTGTGAAACAAAAGTGATCAAGTGAAAAAATGAACTGGTTATGGTCAAAATGAAACCTCCCATGATGTTCAAGATCGACATTGTGATGGGGCTACTCCTCCTTGTTGGTTTCCAACCTAGCTCGATGCCTAATAGGACATCCCCTTGAAGGCTTTAGACTGGAGAGAGGACAATTCAAGTGATCAAAAATAACATCATCAACTTCACTTTGTATGATGGTTCTCCATGTCAATTCTCCCTCTGTCGTTAATGGTCCATGCTCCTCTGATAGAGTGGCTAATATCTCATCAAACCTATCTACTCTTGGAAGGATTTTGGAAATAGCTAGTTTTAGCTCAAAAACCACATCATGACTCAAGGGAGCATGCTCCAAGTCATGCTCTTCATCTTCAATGAAGGAAGGAAAGTGCTCAAACAATGAAATAGTTTCCTTTATCAAACTTTCAATTGGCACCTCAGCTTCAAACCCCTCTACGTAACGGAAAGGAAGCTCCTCCAACCAGTCAAGATCGTGTTGCTCAATTTCACAAGAAGCTTCTTGAATCCCATCAAGACCACTTTTCTCCTCTTGCTCCAAAATTGATTTCTCTAATTTAGTGGTACAAAAGGGGTTGACAATGTCTATTTCTTCATCCTCTTGTCTAGGCTACCCCAAAACTAGCAGCTCACTTGGGAGTATATCCATTTCCATCTCTTTCCTTTGATGTTCAATACAATCCCCTTCCAAAGGAGTTGCTATAACATCTAAATGTGAGCAGAAAATATCAATCTTAGTTTGAAATGGATCCTCCTCAGGCTCTTGATCATTTGACTCAAGGTTGTTTTCACATATTTGTTCTTGGTTCAAAAACTTATCTAAATGATCTTCATCACTATGATGATTAGAACTTGGCATAGTCATATCATCTTCATCTTTGTACTCAAAGCTAGGAAGCTCATCAAATAGATTAACTGGAACTTCATGACAACTATCACTAAGTCTATTGGGCCCCAAAATAGGTTCATCTTTATTCTCTTCTTCTTGATCTAAGATTCTATTATCATGTTGAAGATATTCGCTCAAAAACTCACCACATTCTTTGTCCTCGTGCTGCTCAAAAACAATATTCTCACTGTCATTTTCAATGAACAAAGGTAAACTCATTGAACCAAACCGGTGGAATGATCCTCTTGACCAACCTCGTCTACCCCTCTAACATATTGTCTCGATTGATCTATTAAGATAGGTTGATCATTTTCAATAAAATCAAGAAACTCATCAGTAAAAACAAGCAAGTATTTCGCAACTTGAATACGCGAAAAAGAAGCTCATATGCTCAAGTTATGCCCGGTCAAACTTGGGGTCAAACTGGGTACATAGGCCAGTCAGAAAGGTGAATTTTTTTACAATATTAGAATACGATGAAACCAACGTCATCTTGAAGAGCTCAGAAAATGGAACCCTACGCAACTTGAACATGCGAAAAAGGAGCTCATATGCTCAAGTTATGCCCGGTCAAAGTAGGGGTCAAACTAGGTACATAGGCTAGCTAGAAAGGCAAAAATTTCATAGTCTCAAAATATGAGGAAACCAACATCATCTTGAAGAGCTCAAAAAATGGAACCCAACACAACTTGAACGGGCAAAAAAGGAGCTCATATGCTCAAGTTATGATCGGTCAAAGTTGGGGTCAAACAGGGTACAAAGGCCAGTCAAAAAGGCAAAAGATTTCATAGTCTTAGAATCTAACGAAATCAACATCATCTTCAAGAGCTCAGAAAAAAGAACTCAGTACAACTTGAACAGGCGAAAAAGGAGCTCATACACTCAAGTTATGTCCGGTCAAAGTTGAAGTCAAACCGGGAACACAGGTCAATTAGAAAGGCAAAAAATTTCACAGTCTCAAAATCTGAAAAAACCAACATCATCTTGAAGAGCTCATAAAACAGAACCCAACACAACTTGAACGGACGAAAAAGGAGCTCATACACTCAAGTTATTCCTAATCAAAGTTGAGGTCAAATTGGGTACAAAGGCCAGTCAGAAAGGCGAAAAATTTCACAGTCTCAAAATCTGACAAAACCAACATCATCTTGAAGAGCTTAGAAAATGGAACCCAAAGCAACTTGAATGGGAAAAAATGAGCACATACACTCAAGTTATGCCCAATCAAAGTTGGGGTCAAACCAAGTACAAAGGCTAGTCAGAAAGGAAAAAAATTTCACAGTCTTAGAATCTAACGAAACCAACATCATCTTGAAGAGCTCGGAAAATGGAACCAGGCAACAGATGAAAGAGCTGTCTTTAAAGTTATGGCGATCCAAAGGTGGGGTCAGAAAACCAGAGTACAAAGGCAGGTTAGAGAAAATGCGATCTCAAAATCCGGATGAAACCAACATCATCTTGAAAAGCGCCGAGAAAACATAATCGAAATGCAACGAACGAGGCGAAAAAACTCGCCAGCTCAGAATTATACCCGGTCAGTTAAGGGGTCAAAACCCAGTCTGAGCCTAGTCCTTAAGGAAAAAATAGTCTCAAATCTAATGAAACCAACATCATCTTAAAGAGATCATAAAACGAAACCCAATGCAACTTCAACGGGAAAAAAAGGAGCTCATACGCTCAAGTTATGCCTGGTCAAAGTTGGGGTCAAACCGGGTATAGAGACTAGTCAGAAATGCAAAAAAAATCATAGTCTCAAAATCTGACAAAACCAACATCATCTTGAAGAGCACATAAAACGGAACCCAATGCACATTGAACAAGTGAAAAAGGAGCTCATACACTAGAGTTATGCCCGGTCAAAGTTCGGGTCAAACCGAGTACAAATGCAAATAATTAAGGCAAAAAAATCATAGTCTCAGAATCTAATGAAACTAACATCATCTTGAAGAGCTCGAAAAATGAAACCCAACGCAACTTGAATGGGTGAAAAAGGAGCTCATACGCTCAAGTTATGCCTGGTCAAAGTTGGCGTTAAACTGGGTACAGGGCAAGTCAGAAAGGTGAAAATTTTCAGTCTTAGAATCTGATGAAACCAACATCATCTTGAAGAACTTAGAAAATGGAACCCAACGCAACTTGAAAGGGCAAAAAAGGAGCTCATACGCTCAAGTTATGCATAATCAAAGTTGGGGTCAAACTAGGTACAAAGGCCAGTGAGAAAGGTGAAAAATTTCACAGTCTTAGAATCTGACAAAACCAACATCATCTTGAAGAGCTCAAAAAATGGAACCCAATGCAACTTAAACAAGTGAAAAAGGAGCTCATACGCTCAAGTTATGCTTGGTCAAAGTTGGGGTCAAACCAAGAACCAAAGACCAGTCAAAAAGGCAAAAAAAATCAGTCTTTGAATCTGACAAAACCAACATCATCTTGAAGAGCTTAGTAAACAAAACCCAACATAATTTGAACGGGAAAAAAAGGAGCTCATACACTCAAGTTATGCCTAGTGAAACTTGGGGTCAAACCGAGTACACAGGCCAGTCAGAAAGGCAAGAATTTTCAATCTTAGAATCTAACGAAACCAACATCATCTTGAAGAGCTCAGAAAAGGGAAGCCAATGCAACTTGAATGGGCGAAAAAGGAGCTCATATGCTCCAGTTATGCCCAGTCAAAGTTGGGGTCAAACTAGGGACACAAGCCAATCAGAAAGACAAAAAATTTCAGCCTCAGAATCTGACAAAACCAACGTCATCTTGAAGAGCTCAGAAAACAGAACCTAACACAACTTGAACAAGCAAAAAAGGAGCTCATACGCTCAAGTTATGCTTGGTCAAATTTGGGGTCAAACCAAGTACACATGCTAGTCAGAAAGATGAAAACTATCATAGTCTCAGAATCTAACCAAACCAACATCATCTTGAAGAGCTCAGAATACAGAATCCAATGCAACTTGAACGGGTGAAAAAGGAGCTCATATGCTCAAGTTATGCCTAGTCAAAGTTAGGTCAAACGGATTTACATGGAGAAACTGTCAAAAGGCAAAAATCACAGTCTAGAGATTGCAGCCGCACCAAAACCAACATCATCTTGAAGAGCTCATGAAATGGAACAACGGGCGAAGAGGACTCTCATGCTCGGGATATGTCGATCAAGTTAGGGTCAGGTACCAAACTGTAGTGAGAAAAGGTGAAAGCCTTTCGCGATCCAAAATTTGGCCAAAAGCGTCATGGCGAAAAGGCTTCGAGAAAAATGGAACAACATAATTTGAATAAAGTGAGAGCTCATAGGCTCAAGTTATGCCCAGTCCCGAATAAAGAGGCTAGTCAGAAAGGCAAAAAAATTCACAATCTTAGAATCTTGCGAAACCAAGTCATCTTGAAGAGATTAGAAAATGGAACCCAACACAACGAGATAGTGACAAAGACTCATTTTCGAGATATACGGTGATCTAAGTTGGGTCAAAGCTTCAATCTGAAAACGATCAGAAAAGGAAAATTCCACGATTTTAATTTCGAAATAACTGCTTATCATCTTGAAGAGCTCAAAAAATGGAACCCAACGCAACTTGAACAGGTGAAAAAGGAGCCCATACACTCAAGTTATGCCCAGTTAAAGTTGGGGTCAAATCGAGTACAAAGGCCAGTCAGAAAAGCAAAAAAAATTAGTCTCAGAATCTAATGAAACCAAGATCATCTTGAAGAGCTCAGAAAATGGAACTCAATGCAACTTGGATGGGTGAAAAAGGAGCTCATATGCTCAAGTTATGCCCAGTCAAAGTTGGGGTCAAGCTAGGGACAAAGGCGGTCTTAAAGACAAAAAATTTCACAATCTCAAAATTTGAGGAAACCAACATCATCTTGAAGAACTCAGAAAACGGAACCCAACGCAACTTGAACGGGCAAAAAAGGAGCTCATACGCTCAAGTTATGCCTGGTCAAAGTTGGGGTCAAATCGGGTACAGAGGCCAGTTAGAAAGGCAAAAAATTTCATAGTCTCATAATCTGATGAAAACAATTTCATCTCGAAGAGCTCAAAAAACGGAACCCAACGCAACTTGAATGGGCAAAAAAAAAAGCTCATACACTCAAGTTATGGTCAATCAAAGTTAAGGTCAAACCGGTTACCGAGGCCAATCAAAAAGGCCAAAAATTCCTGAAATCTCCAAGTGATGGTCATAATAAATGTTAAGATCAGTTAGGATGGGATTCAATCCATATCCATTAATCCTTCATCTTGAAGAGCTCAAAAAAAAGAACCCAACACAACTTGAACAATCGAAAAATGAGCTCATATGCTCAAGTTATGCCTAGTAAAATTTGGGGTCAAATCAGGTACCAGGGCAATCAAAAAGGAAAAAAAAATTACAGTCTCAAAATCTGACGAAACTGACATCATCTTGAAGAGCTTAGAAAACGAAACCCAATGCAACTTGAACAAGTGAAAAAGGAGCTCATATGCTCAAGTTATGCCCAGTCAAAGTTGGGGTCAAACCAAGTATAAAGGCCAGTCAGAAAAGCGAAAAATTTCAAAGTCTCAGAATCTGACGAAACCAACATCATCTTGAAGAGCTTATAAAATAGAACCCAACGCAACTTGAATGGGTGAAAAAGGAGCTCATACGCTCAAGTTATGCCTAGTCCAAGTTGGGGTCAAACCAAGTAGATTTGACTTTGACTACCAAGATATCAAGAGGAAACTAAAGAAAGATCAGTGACATGTCTACTACTTTGAAGACATATGAGTGGACTGCAAAGATGAAGAAGACATCTGCAAAATAGATTTTTGCAGGCTAACAGTAGAGCAAATTAGAGATCTTGGTGTAGCTGATCTACCAGAGGATTTCAAAGATCCTGGCGACATCATAAACTTTGCCTACGAAGAAGATGAAATTTCTAGGAGACCCTTACCTTTAGTACAATGGTCTAAAAAGGAAAGTATCTCCATCAAAGAAAGGCTTGCCCCCATCTTATCCAACACAGCTGAATGGTTGCATAAACATGGCTTCTAAATGAAAGCTTTCAAGGCAGAATCAAAAGGAGAAGTACCGGGAGGAGAAACCAGCCAACGGCAGGAACTCAACACAAAAGACAAGCATGCGGCTACTCCCTCTTCTTCCCAAAGAGGTCATAGAATCAAGTTCACCAATGGTAAGAATGTTACACGGATAGTTGAAGAACAAGAGGCAACAAAATCTGAACCAACTCATGTACAAGGAAAAGGGCCTACTTCTGAGGAACAAACATTCAAAGAAGAAGGAAACGAAAGCGAGGAATTTGATGAAGACGAAGAGTCTAAAGAAGAAGAATTTGCAGAAGAGGAAGATTCCAAAGAAGATGAAGGTGAAAAAGAAGGTAATGAGGAAGAACTCAGGCATGACGATGAACAAATTCTATCTCCTCATGAGAATGTTGTTGAAGATCTTCCCCAAACATCATTGAGTGTTACTTCAAATATCCCTCATACACCTCCCAATCCTACCACTCCTCCACCTCCTCTTCCTACTTCACCTCTTCCCACATCTATCATACATGTAGTGGACATTTTTGTTCCCCCTACAGTATCAACCGTCCTTGCCACTCCTCCTACAGTTTCAAACTCACAAACTTTTGAGGTCTTGTCAAGCTCTCCCTCAT
>VDFB02000007.1:10314491-10564617 GCA_007258455.2 Sequoia sempervirens | reverse complement strand
ATTGGTCTACCCCCGCAAGAAGTAGGTGATGTGAACATGGAGGACTACACTATCATGAGAGTCCAGCTCGGAAAAGTGACAAATGCAAGTGAAAAGGCAGATGCACAAGTGGTTCTAGATGCATTAGTAGGAAGGCTTGATAGGATGGAATAGGCTAGGAATATGTACAAGGAGAAATCCAAGCGTTATGCAACTGTTTTGAGGAACCTTGCAGGCTCTTCAAGGAACACACAACCAATGGCTATGGTAAGCTTTGAGGAACCAGTAGTACAAAAGGTGGAGAAGTTTTCCTCCAAGGGTAAGGTGTTGTATAATTTCATTGATGAAATGATAGAACATGGTTCACAGGTCATATTTGTTGTGGATGAGAAGACCACTCAGATAGCCAAGCTAAAATTAGAGCTTGATAAAGAAGAAAACATACTTTACCAAGAGAAAAAAGAAATGGAAAGAGCCTCTCATTTTGGTCATGAATGAAACAGGCAAAGTTGAGTAAGTTGGTGAAAGTTGGGGTAATTCCTAACAAAGAGAAATATGTGGAGGTAAGAGAATCTCTCAAGAACCGCATTCAAGTGATCAATTCTCTTATTGAATATATCCACCAAGTACAAGAAGATATCGAAGGACATCTTGTTATCCTAGAGAATGGAATTAAGGAGTTACCAGGTAAGCTCCTTGATGAAAACCATACTTTCCTCCCGGTCAGTGAACTTTCTCAGATCTACAAAGAAGTCGTCATGAAGCAAGTGGAGATGCCAACTTTTCAAAGACCTCCATGCATGCAATTTGTGACATACAACTTTCTCTTGATAATCTCAAGATGCATCTTGATAGATGCAAGAATATTCACTCATCTTCTAAGATATCAATCACAAGAACCCACACCATTGTGGATTGTACCGTTGACCCAAATGAGGCATTCATACAAGAGACCAAGAAGAAATATGAAGACTTTCATTCCCAATGCAAGGAACCATAAAGACTTCTTATCTCCAGTGTTAGATAACTCTATGCTTTCATTTACGCATTTTGTAAATAGTTTTTGACATCTTACATGTCTTTTTCCAAGATGTAATTACATGTAAAAATAGAGATGTTTTCCTAAAATGATGGACAACATTTTTTAATAAGTCGACTTGTTAGGTGATTTTTTCCTAAATTTTCTCACCTAACTTTCCTAGATTCGCTCATCTACTTTTCCTAGATTTTCTCTTCGCTCTTTTTTATAAATATGAGGGATTTCTTTTGTAAAGGTTACCTTTTATCTTTTGCAACAAAGTGCTGCCCATTTTGAAGCAAATGCATGAAAAATTGTGTTCATCTTTGTGAATCTGGATTTTATCAATAAAGAAGTGAAGTTGCATACCAGACTTTATTTTGGGAATCAATTATCTTATGGCTTGATTGAATTGGTGGTGATTAGTAACTAAGATCTGAAGGGCTTTGAATAAATCCGTGTAAACTTTGTGTTGCACTCTTTATTTGAATTTGTTATACTGATTGAATAACTATTGGTGAATTCTCTACAAGAATTTGTGCTTGTATTTATTTGTGTTGTTCATGGAATTGTTGTGAAGTATCTAGAATACTTTGTGCTTCTAATACAATGCTAGTTACATATCTCAAAGGATCCATTGGTGAAATCTATAGAATGACTTTGTGCCTTCATGAGCTTTTCTTTCTTATTTTATCATTTATCATTATCATGCTGGTATCTCTAGGATTTTCTTTGACAAGATAGGGATATTGGAATTACTGCTTTTGTTTTTAGTTTGAAGTTGTATTGAATTAGGAACTTAAAACCGTGAACCAATGTAAAACATATTCCCTGAAAAAAGAGAGAATCATGAATGTGACACACCCCATATTATTATTGTAAATATCTAATTAGTTTTACCTTAGTTTCAATAAGCAGTAAAAAGGGCACCTCCCCTTTCTAAGAGGAGAGATTGTATCTCTCATAGGTATGGTTGAAATCAAGGTTTTGCAATCTATTTAAAGGAGATTACATAATTTTCACCCAATAGGGTTATGAGGTGATTGAAGCCTAACTCAAGAAGGAAAGTATGCAAGTATCTTTAGGTGCAAGAGGAGACTGTGAGCGATCTTGTAATGTAGGTCTAAAGCTTGGATGGTGTATAGAAGCAGTTAAAGCTTGTCATCATTAATAAAATGGTTCCTCATTGATAAGTGGACCCGAAGACATAGCTCATGTTGAGTGAACTCCGTTATCAAGCTTGTGATCTCTCTCCTTCTCTTTTGTCTTATAATTTTCTCTTATTCTTTCAGTTTCAACTTCCTTCTTTAAGTTATTAGTTAATGTTATTAAGTTGTGCAAAGGATTAATCAAACTCAATTTTTGTAATTTCAAAGGTTAAAATACATAACCACACAATTTTTTTTGTGATTGAGATAAATCTGAAATTAGGAGTAACGTGCAAATTATTTTGTAAACCTTTTGATTACAAATCAATTAGTCAAGTAAAATACATTTGTAAAAGACTTTCCTTTCCTTGAAATTGACACTATAGATCTTCCTTTAGAATGAGAGCACGAGGAGGATCCCTCGAACTAAACAACTGTTTGTTGATACTCGTGTAGTGCAACACATAGATATGAAAAAGAAGGATATTTCATCAAGGCAAACTTCTCCTACCAAGCTCACTATAGGTTGCCTATGAATACCTTTTGTACATCTAAGCCAAGGAGTAGGTAATGGATTTTTGAAAAGAGCACTTGGTATCGTGCAATGAAATCAGTGATCTTCTCATGCTCTCCCTACTTACATGAGATCCAAGAAGGTCATCTTTAGACCGATGTTAGCCTGAAATTGTTGGAGAAATTGATTGACCAATTTATCGAATGAGAATATAGAATTGTCAGGAAAGGAACAATAGCACTCTAGTGATGTATCCTTGAGAGATTGAGGCAAAATTTTAGCCATGAAAGCATCATGGTGTAAGAAATACATACAAATTGCATTAAAAGTGGATACGTGTGTTTGGGGATCCCCTTTACCACCATAATTATCAAACTTAGGAATCTCCATTACCTGAGGGAAATGACTGTTTAAGATTGTTACAGATAGGGGGTTGTGTTAGAAGAAAGGTTGAAAGATAGGTTGAGCAAAATCCTAGGATAGGCTTGCTAACTGATTTTGCATCTAACCCATTTTTTGAAGCAAAGCATTCAAAATAGGTTCATTAGATGATGTAGGACTAGTAGAGCCACCACCAGAACCACCACCATGCCCATCTCTAGAACCACCTCTAGAATCCCCTCCCAAGCCCCCACTAGAGCCTATGTTGTGACCACCGTCATGACAGTCGTCGTGGCCCCCCCCAGAGCCACCACCATGACCGCCACAAAATCCAATGCCAAAGCCACTCCCGCTACCAAAACCACCACCACTCATTCCACCAGAGTCCCCACCACAAGGGGCAGTAGGAGGAATGAAGCTAAAGCCAAGGGGTATTCTACTTGCCTTGATTGTGTAGGATGTTTGAGGAGCAAAGAAAATGCTGATTGAAGGGCCTATTTTGGTCATGCATGCGGACATTGTAGGAATCAAGACACCTATCTATCTCTCATAGGCATTGAGCATGGTCCCTCTGGTGGTACCCGATCTAGTGTTATATGAAGGGATGTATGCTTCAGTTAGATCGATGAGGCCACGTAAGAATTCTATACCCATCCAATCTTTTCCTAACATATATCTCACCTCATTAACAAGCCTAGCAACTTTTGCCATATTTGGTGATTTCTCCAAATTATTTCTGAGATCTAACAATCTTTTGTATAATGCCAAAGGTGTTATGTAGGAATGTGTACAACATCATCCTCATCCATAAATGAAGCTGTAGAGGATTTTGGAGGAGTGGGTACATGAGTGGTCTCATCAATGAAACCCATCTTGTCTTTCAAAACCTCCTCTTGAGAAAAATGACTGGTAGTAAAACTTGTGGTAAAACTAGTGGTAAAGCCAGAAGTGACCTTGATCTTTTCCATTTGTAAGTGTCATACACTTCTCCTAAAAATGTACCTGGAGGTCATAGACTGGGTTGTGATGCTCATTAAACCTCACAACACCCAAATATACAATGGTCATTAAGTGTGAAGGAGAGGGTCTCAACACAAAGGAACTGATAGACGTTCACATCGGGTTCACCAAAATGTAGAGGAGGGGGACCGACCACTCAATGAATCCAGGTCATGGAGAGCCGAGAGTTGAAGGCTTCCCTAATCTACCTTAACTACACAAGTGTTTAGGGAGTTGTTTAATATCGAGGATAGAGAATGAAGAGCACTCTCAGTACTTTTTTCATTCTACTAACCTGAGAGTTAGGTTTGGACTAAGCGAGTAGGTTTATGGAACTCAGATTTCACCTCAGATAGCTCTCTACCAAAGGACAACAGTACAAAATAGGGATGACAGCGTGACGCGCTAGTGTCTCATAGGTGCGCTAGCGTTCGTATGGACAGATAGTGAAAAAGGATAGTCAAAAGTGTTGGAAACCTACTAACAACTTAGCTAATGAAGTTTTACGTGATGATAAAAGCAAGAAATAACTAAATAACTAAAATACTAGGAAAGATGGTGAAAGATATGACAAGGACGTGAAATATAAGGATTCAAATCATGGAAAGTCTAGTTCTCTCCCGCAAGCTCCACACGAACGAGTACCTACACAAAAAAAAATGGGGAAAAATTTTGGGGTTGTTTCCAGGCTTGCTATAGTCAAACCCCTGTTTTGGTGTTTCCACCTCCATGGATAGCCAGATAGATAGGATAAATAGAAATGTGATAAAGAAAGTATGCTAGAAAGGAAATGAATATTGAATACTACAAGAAGCACTATGCTACTCAAATTCAACAACAATGTAAAAGAAAGTAAACAATACCACCCTAAATCAAAGGCGCTCAAGGCCAATGAGAGAGGAATTCAAGTCTATAACCATGGAAAATTTGATGTGGCATAGCGACGCTTAAGGAATTCTTGCAAGACACAAAGTTGCATCTTCTATAATAGATGTGAAAAAAAATGTGATGTTTGAATAGTGAAGCCAATAGTACAACAAGTAGCTCAAGAGTTTACAAGAAATTGCTCAAGAATGATGTAGAGGCATGAAGATTCTCAAGAATTATGAAGAAGATGAGATGATTGTGAAAGATAAGCAATTAAAGGTCAATTAGGAGGGATAGAGCCATTCAAAGGTCAGTTCAAGGGCACAGGAGCGTTATGTTTCGTCGCCAATGGAGAACGTAACACCTCTATAGATTCTAGAGGCAGGAATCCTATCAGGATGACAATGCATTGTGCAAACATCCACACACTGTGCTCGCATCCTCGATTGAAATTCCCCCACTGACACTAAAAACAAGCACCAAGTGGATGGAGTACAAATGGATGATGAGGAATTACATGGATGTACACTAAAATTTGACAAGAAGAAGAAGAGGTTAGACCAAAAACTGAGCAATGGGAGGCCAAACAAGAAGATGATGGAGAAGGCTCCCATTATACTGAGATCCTCTCTTCTCCCTGTAGAGAAACGTTTGTTGCCATGCCTATCTGACTAAACCACACTATTTAAAGAAGGAAAAGGACATACGTGGAAAGTAACTTAGATCAAAGTTTGAGCATTTTTTAGAAGATTTTTGGTCTCTAATTTGTAGAAGAAAGAGATCCAAGAGAATATCAACTATAATGATGGACAAGAAAGGCAATAGAATAAAAGAAATAGTCATCTTGTTAGTTGATAAAATTGAATAAAAAATAAGGCTAGAGGACTACCAAATCATGCAAGTTGATCTAGGAGTCCAGACTAGGGAAGGAGAGAAGCGGTCTCTCCAAATGTTTGTCTCTGCAATTTTGAAGAGGATATAGAAAGAAAGACGAAATAGAAAGGAAGAGCTAAAAGTTCAAGTGGCCTAGCTTATGACCTATATAAATAAATTGATTGAACTAGTTGATACTGCATCTCTTGAGTTTGCATTACAGGTTACATTGAAAGGTGAGGTCAGGAATTTTGACTTAGATGGATGAATCCTTGCAGTGCAACAACGAAAATCTAATTTTTTGTCTTTAGCAACTGAGGTGCTAAAGAAATTAATAAATTCTTATCACTCGATTAGTGATGAAGATAGTGCATCTCAACAAATTCAGCTGACCATTGATGAGGAATTATTAGTTTGGGAGGATTACATCATGATTTTGTACAAAGTAAAGAAAACATCAATGGAGGAACTACTGAAAGCTATTGTGATAGAAGAGGATAATCGGGATAAACTTCATGAGTGGGTAAGAGCAGTTGAGTTCCAAGTAAAGATTTAAATAAGTGCAAGTCAAGTTTGAACAAAGAGAAAAGTCAAGTAGAACAAGACATGAACATAATTCATCAAGCCATTGAAGACAATGCACATTTTGGGAAATGCTTGTGTTGGTAAGGGATCCTAGCAAGATGGTAGAGGAATTGCAAAATCAAATGCAGGGATAGGTCACACAAGTAGGAATTGATAAAATGATGAATTAAAAGGAAAAAATTCAATCCATTCAAGAGGGGTTTGCCACCTTTAGTAATTTACAACAACAAATGAAAAAATAAACTTTTGATTAGAAGATAAAGCTCCAATATCATAGAGGGCCAGCAATGGAGACAATGAATGAAGTGGTGTCGACATTCATTGATAGCTTCACCAAATAACTAGAGAAATAAAACTACTATAATTGGAAATTTAGATAGTTGTAGTTACTTTTAGTTGGATTTTTTATTTTCCTAAGTTTTAGCTTAGTTGAACTAAGACTCAAACTGAGGCACCCAATTTTTCTTTAGTTATATTTCAGTTTGTTTTTAGTTAGAATTGGAGTGTTGGAGTTGGTTCTAGTTAGTTTTTTGTCAAATCCACAATTATAGGAACTCAGTTTTCTATATAATTTTGATTTTGGATCATTTCTAAGGATTGGATTTTGATGTATTGTGCAAAAGAAACTTATGCATTCTTACCGTGGATTTTCCTACTGACTTTTTGGAGATCTAAATTTTGATTAATCAAAGGATTATGCCTATTTTGCATGTGTCTCAATTTGGCTCATTGGTAATGGTATGACTATTTTTGTGTTATCTAAATTGAATAAATTAGTGAAATCTTGAGTATTGTTCTAGTATTAAGATTTCATCTCAGATCTGCACATGCTTGATGGTTTTTTGATTGCATGAAATCTAAAAATATTATGTTGATTACATTTCCTTTGAATATTACATCATTGTTGAACAACAAATGTGTGAATGACTATTTGCATTGATAATGATTTTGTGGTATTTCATTTAAACATTCAAAATTGATTACTAAAACAAGTTTTACCATTATCTTTTAGGCTTAGAATTTATTTCAATCTCTTATTACTCTTCTTATCTTTTGAATTTTATTTGAAATTAGTTTAGAATTATTGAAAAGAGCATTAAATTGATATAAATCTACTACAAATTTAAAATGTAATTTATTTCTTGAACAGTTGAATTATTATTTTTGAATTGCATGTTTTAGATATTATTTCTATAAAATCTAATGCCCATATCCCTTGTGAAATATGTTGACAACAACTAGTGTGTTATCCCACACGGTCGACCTGACTAGAAAGGAACCTTGGAGTAGTTTCCCTACTTTTCAAGAGAAGCAATAACTTGTTATTGCTTAACAAGTTGGAAGTGTTAAAACCACCCTCAATAGATACATGCCTCGAGAGTTGTTATATCTACATATCATCAATGCCTAAAATTACCCAATGAGGGTTCTGAAGTCACTATTTCTAGGGATCCTCACTCTTTTGAGTATTTCAAAACCTTGGAAGAAAAATATTCGTAAACCCACCCAAGTGCCTAACAATCAAGCTACTCTGTCCTCATCATCTTACATGGATCCATATACTTTATCCTTATCTTTTGATCCACACACTTATCCTCCTAAGATCAAGGTTCAAGTTAATGATAATTGGTTGGGAGAATATAACATGAAACAAGCTTTATTTTTGGGCCAAATTCCTCTCTCGCCTAATCCATATGGTAGACCTAAACCTATGCAAGATATATCAATTGTGGTTATCAAATCCAAATCTACCACATTCTTGTGTTGGGGTGAATTGGGAAGAGAAAACATTAAAAATGATGCCTCAACATGGTTATATAAGGGTGAATAAGATCATGTATCTATTTTACCTATGGAAAACTATCCTAAAGGCCTTTGCATAATAAGTAACATGGCTTCTCAAGGTAAAGGCCTAGGTCATCAAGAACAAGGAATCATTGAACCTATATTCATCACAAGAAGGCATAGTGATGAAGGGTTTGGATATAATTCCCCTAAAAAAGTACCTTTCGAGCCAAAATACACTTTAAATAAAGGAGTTAAGGCTTCTCTGTTTGTTGAAACTCCTAATCAAGATACCTTTCAAGACTCCATGCATATCACAAATTTAATTGAAGAATTTTTTTTTTGCACCTTATCAACCATATAATTTACCTCCTCATCATCACAATCTAAAGAGCTTTCACTTGTTTATCCTTACCTTATTGATTGGGATCAACAAGGTCTGTCAATTCTAGATACATTCCAAAATGATGAGGCCTTTGCAGAATTTATGGGATAAGAGAAACTATACCTTTGGGAGATCAAAAAGCTAGTTTTGTCATTGAACTTGATGAGAAAACATATTTTGGTAAAACTTTAAAACCTCTCACTTGCAACAAATAATTAAATATCATATGAAAACCTCTATAATTATCTAAGGTAGAAAGTGAAAACCTTGACCTTCCTATCATGCCTATGTATCAAGAAAATCCTCCATCTTGATAAAAGAGTCATAAGAAGCAAACTTGGGTACAACTAAAAATCCTAAGATCACATATTTTGTAGCATCTTTATCATCACAAGAGAATGAAGACTTCACATCATTCTTTAAAAGTAAAACAATAAATTTTGTGTGGTCTTATGCAGAAATGTTGGGCCTTAACCTTGAGTTGGTGGTTCATCATTTAACAATTTTTCCCAATGAAAAATATAGTAAAACAAAAAATTCACAAAATGCATCCTCAAGTAGCCTTATTGGTCAAGTTTGAGCTTCAAAATTTGTTGGATGTTCGATTCATTATACCTATTAATTACCTTGAGTGGGTTTCCAACTTAGTTCTAGTTAACAAACCCACTAGGGGAATTTGTATATGCACATAAATCAAATATATAAAAAAGCATGTCCTAAAGATGTTTTTCCTCTGTCCAACAGAGACATGATTGTGGATAGATTTTTCAGTTATAATAAAAATTTTATATCCATTGAAGATCAACATAAAAAAGCTCACTTGCCCTTAGGGAACCTTTTGTTGGAATGTTATGCCTTTTGGTTTAAAGAATGGAGGGGCTACCTATCAAATAGTAATGGCAAAAATATTCATGACCTTTTTCAAAGTATCACGGAAGGTTATGTGGATGATTTATTAGAAAAATCAGTCACAAGAGATTCTTTTTTTTTATTCAAGGGGTAAACGCTTTTGACCGGAGCTATGAACCAGATACAACCATTCAACAATACCACCCCAACGGGGTTTGAACCTTGGTGGCAAGAACAACAATGCCACCTATAAACCATCACACCATGCCAATACCGGCGAGTCACAAGAGATTCTTACTTGGCTATCCTTGCAACAATTTTGACATATTAGAAGAATATCGAGTGAGATTAAACCCAAAAAAGTGTGTCTTTGATGTACCTTTTAGGAAATTGCTTGGTTATATTGCTTCCCATCGAGACATTGAAGTGGATCCTACAAAATACAAAGCTATATTTGGCATGCCTCCTCTAACTAATCTAAAGAAATTGTGTAGCCTTCAAGGAAAAATTCAATCAATTAGATGTTTCATAGCTCAACTAGCAGACAGGTCTCAACCTTTCACTCATCTTTTGCATAAAAATGACATATTTAAGTGGGATGAGAAGTGTCAACAAACCTTTCAACAACTAAAAGATTATTTGGCTTCACCTCTAGTTTTGATGCCACCTATACATCTCAACTACTATAGTTGTGTTAGGTACTCTCCTTGCACACCATGATGATTCAGGAAAGAAGAGAGCTATTTAGTATATTAGTCTGTTGGGTGAAAATTATGTAATCCATTTTTAACATATTACAAAACCTTGATTTCAACCAAAGTTGTGTGAGATACAATCTCTCCTCTTAGAAAGGGGAGGCGCCCTTCTTACTGCTTATTGAGACTAAGTAAAACTAATTAAGTATTCACAATAATGTACACTACAATTAAAATATGGGGGTGTGTCACATTCATGATTCTCTCTTTTTTTTAGAGAATATGTTTAACAATGCTTCACAATTTTAAGTTCCTGATTCGATACAACTTCAAACTAAAAATAAAAGCAGTAATTCCAATATTCCTATCTTGTCAAAGCAAAGAATAGGATACCAACATGATAATGATAAATGATAAAATAAGAAAAGCTCACAAAGGCACAAAGTCGTTCTACATCTTTCACCATTGAATCCTTTAAGATATGTAACCAACGTTGTATTAGAAGCACAAATTCTTCTAGATACTTCACAACATTTTGACGAATAGCATGAATAAATACAAGCCAAAAATCTTGTAGAGAACTCACCAATAGTATTCAATCAGTATCACAAATTCAAATAAAGAGTGTAACTCAAAGTTTACATGGATTTATTCAAATCCCTTCAGATCCCAGTTACTAATCACCACCAATTCGATCAATCCATAAGATAATTTGTTCCCAAAAAAAAGTTTGGTATGCAACTTCACTTCTTTATTGATCAAATTTAGATTCACAAAGATGAACACAAAGTTTCATGTATTTTCTTCTCAAATGGGAAGCACTTTGTTGCAAAAGATAAAAGGTAACTATTACAAAAGAATCATCTCATATTTATAGATGAGAGAGGAGAGTAAAACTAGAAAAATTGGGTGAGAAAATCTAGGAAAATCTCACCTAACAAGTCGACTTATTCAAAAATGTTGTCCATCATTATAGAAAAACATCTTTGTTTTTACATGTAATTAAATTTTGCAAAATGACATGTAAAATGTCAAAACTTATTTACATAAAGCATGAAAAATGCTAAAATTGGGAAATCTAATCTAAAGAAAAATTTGGCCTTCTTCAACATCTTTCTCAATGAAAACTTCATGATGACGTGCACTTCATCACTGTTTGGCATTAGAGTGTACTTTGAACATGATGAGGATTCTTGAGATTGACTCCTCTGATGAGATTGAACACTTTTTGATGCCTTTCAAATCTAAAATAAGCTATAAATTCATCATTTTGTTCATTGAAGTTATTAAGAAAGCTTCATCTTCAAATTCTTCTTGGCGCTAAAAAATAATGCTTAAACATATTATATGTAAAAGTAATAATAAACAATGCTTCTACATATTGGTAGTTTCATGTAAAAGCAGTGAAAAATAGAGCTTTTGCATGAAATATGTAAGAGCAGTAAAAAATAGAGCTTTTGCATGTGGGAAGGACACTTGAGTGTAATAGCAGTGAAAAACTGAGCTTCTGCATGAAATATGTAAGAGTGGTGAAAAACAGAGCTTCTGCATGTGACATATAGTTTGAGATGTAGAAGCGCTAAAAAACCTCGCTCCTACATGTGCTAGAAAATGACTAAGGCATGAAATATGTAAGAGTGGTGAAAAACAGAGCTTTTACATGTGACTTGAGATTTCAGATGTAGAAGCACTAAACAACTCCGCTCCTACATGTGCCAGAAAATGACTAAGGCATGAAATATGTAAGAGCAGTGAAAAATAGAGCTTTTACATGAAATATGTAAGAGTAGTGAAAATAAAAGCTTCTACATGTAATATGTAAGAGTGGTGAAAATCAATGCTTCTACATGTGGGAAGGACACTTGAGTGTAAGAGCAGTGAAAAACGGAGAGCTTCTGCATGAAATATGTAAGAGTTGTGAAAAAAAGAGCTTTTGCATGAAATATGTAAAGAGCACTAAAAAATAGAGCTTTTGCATGTGACTTGTGGTTTGAGATGTAGAAGCGCTAAAAACCCCACTCCTACATGTGCCAAAAAATGACCAAGGCATGAAATATGTAAGAGCGGTGAAAAACAGAGCTTTTACATGTGACTTAAGATTTGAGATGTAGAAGTGCTAAAAAACCCCACTCCTACATGTGCCAGAAAATGACTAAGGCATGAAATATGTAAGAGTGATGAAAAATAGAGCTTTTACATGTGGCTTGAGATTTGAGATGTAGAAGCACTAAAAAACCCTGCTCCTACATGTTCCAGAAAATGACTAAGGCATGAAATATGTAAGAGTGGTGAAAAACAAAACTTTTACATGTGACTTGAGATTTGAGATGTAGAAGCGCTAAAAAACCTCGCTCCTACATGTGCCAAAAAATGACTAAGGCATGAAATATGTAAGAGCACTAAAAATCAGTGCTCCTACATGTAATATATAAAAGCATAAAAATCAACGCTCCTACATGTGCAGAAATTTTTTTAACTCCCAAAACTAAATTTTCACAACTTGGTTTAAAATGCGAATTTTGATGAACTAACAAAGGTTAATGCTCGGAATGACTTTTTGAGGATGGAGGATCACGCACGAGGACCAATGCAATTCACCTCATTTTGTGTGCTTAGAGTATGTGGGCTATGAAATGGACAAGTTTTGCAGGGGTTATCCCACGAATTGAGCACACTAAATTCGAGGATAACATAGTCATGCATTGGTCAGATATGAGTTTAATTAATTCCAATAGAAATGGCATTCATTGTTGTTATTTTTACATCAAAAAAATTGAGACATTACATGCTTAATCATCAAACAAAGCTCATCTCTAAGGTGGATCCTTTAAAGCACCTTTTATCTAAGGCTTCTCTAATTGGTCATATAGCAAAGTGGGCTATGATCCTAAGTGAATTTGACATTGATTATGTGGATCATAAGGTTATAAAGGGTAAAATAATTGCAAATCAATTAGAAGATGCACCTTTAGATGTGGATCATCCCCTTATTTCAAAATTTGTAGATGAGACAATTTTTAACATTAGATTTTCACACTTGTGAAGGTTAATTTTTGATGGCTCCCACACTCAACATGGATTTGGAGCTGGAATTATTTTCATCACTCCAAAAGGTGATTGTACCCCAAAATCATATAGACTTTCTTTCCTTTGCATGGAAAACATTGCAGAGTATGAAGCTTTAATTATTGGTCTTAGAATGAAAAATCAAGGGAAAAATAAAGAAACTTCAAGTTTATGGAGATTCACAATTGGTTATAATGAGAGTAAATGATGATTATCAAATAAAGGATGAGAAATTTCTCCCTTATAAGAGGATGGTGGAAAATTTTAAAAAATATTTTTCAACTATCATCTTTGAACAAATATCAAGGTTAAATAAAAAACCTCCCAATGCTATTGCTAGTATTGGATCTCTCTTGGACATGCTCATAATACTAATCATTGTGAGTCCTTGGTAGAGAAAATTTTGATTCCATATTTTGATGTTCATGAACCTAAACTAGTTTGTGAGCTTGTTGGTCCTAATTCCCCTTAGTATCATGATGTTTATACCTATCTTTGTGATAGTACCCTCCTGCCTAACTTTTCTAGTACTCAAAAGAAAACATTCACTCACCAATATTCTCATTTTTTCATCCTTGGTGATGCCCTTTATCAAAGGAATGACGATGATGTCCTCCTTAGGTATTTAAACTTAGAAGAAGCTAAAACTACCTTATTTGAGGTACATGAAGGTATTTGTGGGGTTCATTCTAGTGGACCTACCCTTGTCAAAAAATTGTTAAGAACTAGATTTAGCCAAATATGGAACAAGATGCACAACAATTTGCTAAGAAATATTGTCAATGTCAACAACATGGAGACTTGATTCATACACTCGCCCAAGAGTTACAACTGATTATAACTACTCCTTGTCCTTTTTCACAATGGGGACTTAACCTTGTAAGAAAAATCCACCCCCCTTCATCTAATGGCCATAAGTTCATTATCACCGTCACTGAGTATTTTATAAAGTGGGTTGAATTCGTTCCCTTATCCAATATTAATGGAAAGAAAGTAGCCAAATTAATCATAAACAATATCATTTTCTTCTATGGTACCCCTCAATATCATTACAAATAATGAAAATACCTTTAAAAATCAAGATGTATGTGATCTTTGTCACCAATTATGTATTCAACATTGCTTTTCCACCCCTTATTACCTACAAGATAATGGTCAAGTTGAGGCCTCAAAAAAAACTATATTGAAAATCCTTAAGAAAATGGTCAATGAAGGTTGTTGTGATTGGCATTTTTAGCTTAATCCTACTTTATGGGCTTATCACACTAGTATTTTCACACCTACTAGAGCCACTCTATATTCCCTAGTCATTTGGGATTGAAGCCATTTTGCTTATTGAGGTTGAGCTCCCCTCCATAAGGGTGTATTTAAAGCATTTCATTGATGAAGAAGAGTATTGAATATCTAGATTGCATGAGCTTGATTTATTGGATGAAATTCATCTTAATGATTTAAATCACTTACAAACTTATCAAAATTGTCTTTGGTGTAGCTATAATAAGAAGATAAAAAGTTGAAGGTTTGAAATTGGAGACATGGTCGCAAAAGAGAATCAAAAGAATCAACAAGATAGAAACAAGAAAGGAAAGTTTGAACCTAATTGGTTGGGACCTTTTATCATCATAGAAAACTATGGTTTTAGAACTTATAAACTTGCTACACCTAAAGGAGAACCATTGGAAGAACCTATTAGAAAAAAATGTCTTAAGAAGTTTTATGCACGACCCTTAAGGTATCCTAATAGTTTGTACATATTAGTCTCATCATTGCATTCATATTCCATCTCATTCACCTATTTGCATCTCATTTTCCTATCATTATCCATTTGCACGTCCTTTTCCTTGTTCATCATGGCTTGGTTGGTTGTATCTATCATTTTCATATGGCTACCCTATCATGTCCCTTATCTATGTCAATCTTGCATTGCCTAACTGGGGGCACCTCATGCCTTGACCTTGATTTTGGGTTGGATTATTGTATCTTGAGATCATATGTAAATATTAAAATAATGAGCTTTAACAAAAATCATGAGTAAAATAAATGTTAGTTGTTGAGCTAAATATTTGTCTTGCATAGCTTGTTGCCTATATCTTTTGGTATCACTGTCAAAGCATTTTAATGTCCTAATGGAATTATTTCCTACAATGGGCATTATCAAAACAAATTTGAGGTCCTAAAGGATGCATCCTTCCTACAGTGGACCTTATCTATCAATTTTGGGCATATCTTGTGGCAAGAGATATGTTGGTTATTGATTTTGTTTCTCATTTGCTTTTATTTTGCTTTGTTGGTTTTATCTTTTCTATCATGTGCTCGATGAAATCCTATATTAATATGCTTAAAGCAACTTGGGTCATGACATGAGTGCCTTCTTTGACGTGTTTTATTTATTTTATCTTCCATTTTCTTAATGAAGGCATGTATCTTAATGTGCTTAGAGAAAGTTGGGTTTATACATGACCTTTCTTTTAATGTTTGCATGTGTGTTGTGTGTATGTAAGTTGGGTAAATGACAAACGATATCCACTTGCTAAGGTTCCCCTTCAAAGTAACATGTCTTGTTTATTTTTCCTTATTTCTTTGCATTTTATATATCATCTTTTCTTACATCTTCTCCTTATAGGCTTTATTTTGATATTTAATCCTTGGTGGAGAATCTTGATTTCACTACATTCACAAGTGTTAGTATGCATCATAGTATCATAATCATAACATGTGCATCATAATCATATATCATAAATCATGGAATCCGTCATCATATATATATGCATGTTCATAGTGAATCATTATCATCATAAATAATCACATCATAGTAGCATAAAATGTCCATCATCATAAATCATAAGCATCACATAAATTAAAAGTGTCATGTACATATATAGTGTCCATCATCAATGTCATCAATGTCGTCATATAATACAATGCCTAAATATGGGTTGCATGAGCATATCAATACAAATATATACAATGGCCCATAAGAATAGTGTCTATATAAACAATGTACATGAGAATAAAATTTATACATCATAAATATATATACAAACATACACACACACACACACACACATATATATAAAGGTGTGTTCCCCATCCTAAGCTCCCTCCACCTAAATGTGCGGGAGATCCCTTGGCCCCTCTTGGTCTTGGTGGTGGTCATGGTGGCCCCATGCTCCCCACACTCCTCAATCCTCCTGATCTAGTTGCCTTAGATTGGCTTTGGTTCTACGTCAATGAGGAGTAGGGTGGAGCTTGTTGCTTCTTAGGCACGTCTCTCTCACAGAGAGTTTGGTAGTATGTAGCCTCCCTAGTGATCCTCCTCACCTCTATCATGATCTTTTGAGCTAGTATACCATAGTTGCCTTGATCGATAATCTTCTTTCCCTCTCAAAATTCCTCTTTATTAATTACTATGTGAGTTATTACTTTACCTCACACACTCTATCCCATGTGAACACTAATTTCCAACATTCCCCCCCTTAGTGTGAACATGGTATGAACTCACACCCTTCATCTGCAGTATGCTCATCCATGTGGCATGTCCAACTGACTCATGACCTTGATCCAAAGAAAGGCTCTCCTCCCATGGTTTTAAATAGGCTTACCACAAACCTTAATGTGAACAGGAACCTCCATCATCTGTCCACCTCGTGTGGTTTTGTGGATTCTCTCACAAACCCTTTCAAGATCCAGACTTACTCTGGTGTTTTTGTTCGCCAATATGCTTATACATTAGGGAAGTATATAGGAATCAACATACATATAAAAAAGTCATACTGGAAAAATTTTCACATTACATTCTATAAGAACACAATGTTCTTAATTGCAGTCACTATTATCGATCGTTGCCACTCGATCTTGAACAACATAGACAACCGCCACTGCCACTGAAAGCTGCACTTGACTTTAGTATTTTTGGCGCAAAATGGGAATGGAACATTGGTTATTATTCCCCCCATAATGTGAAATTCCATTTATTCACACAAATAGGAATACTGAAAAGAAAATCATACCATACTCCATACTATTGTCTGGATCTTGTTGCACATGGCCATTATTGCTAGTGAACGTATTCACTAGTTGACCATCTTCCAACGAAGTATGGAACTTAGAGGATCACGACAGTTAGAGGACCTCTGCAATCATATGCTCTCTAATACAATCATTTTCCTGCATTCACACACCAAACTGAAAAGATGGAAAAAAAACACTCTACACAATAGAAAATAAAATGCCACCATAGCTAATAAGCAAACCCATCATTCGTGACTAACGAGAGGTCACTGATTGACCTCCTTCCTCTGTCGCCTCATTCCTCCATTTAAATTGCTACTTAATTAGCAAATTTTACTTTGAGGATCAATTTTTAAAATGCCCTCCCTCAATATAGACATCGTGTACAAGCAATAATGCATCCATTTACAATTGGGACAATAGTTCTTTATCACTTTTGATGACCATTAACGACTTGTGAAAAATAGATCCTATTCTACAACTTGACTTTTAAACTAACAAATAAAATATTTTGATAAGAACCAATAAAACATTTTGAGATATAAAAATAACTAAACAATATTGAAATCACAACACAGTCAATCCACATGCAAAACAATGAAAACATGCCCCAATCCACACTTTGACAATTGAAAATGGGTCAAACACTACGCAGGTTTTCAAGGAAGTGATAGGCAGAGAGATTTGGAATATAAGCTAATCACACCACCTAAACCATTGCTTCTCCAATCGATGATGAACCCGCTAATAAAAAGCTCAAAACTATGCATACCACAGACAATCAAAGAAGTCACATAGCAACTCGAGCCTATTCCAACTCACATACAGATTGGAGCATAATGTCCTCTTAGCCTAGTAAGATTGTAGTTGTTGGTAGCTTGGTTGCATAGGTGGCGTCATTAACATGAATGAGTCGGGAGCTCAAAACTGTCACCAACAAACTGCCATGAGCTTCAGGCTCTTTGAATGCCAAACTGAAGCATTGGCCAACTCAAAAAATTGCATAAAACAATGATCCCAATCACTACACAAATCATGAAGAGGCATGAGTGAGCCAACTCCACGACCTTAGCCCGATCCGCAAAATCTACAATCAATGAAGATGTCTACCATGCAAAAGAAGACACAAAGTCGACCACACAATGAAACTAATCGTTCGATGGTAAAGATCAATGATCAAAGATGAGATTACATAATGTGGAAATCGCTGCACTATCCAAACACCAAAAATAGTGCCACAGTCTCATGGATCCACAAATAATTGTTGTGCCAGAGAAAAATGTGCATCACAAAGAATGCCACATATAGAGATGAACCAAGTCAGCAAAGAGCTCCATGCAGCCAAATATATACGCCAAACAAGAACCACAGATCCACGGACTTAGAATATGCTGGAATAAGAGTCACTGCTACAAACCCACTTCAATTTGTGCAGTCAAATATGCAACCAGAATTTTTAAACTCTATTGACTTTGTTCATGTGGTGTCTCAAGGCCTCTTAAAGCCTTCTTCAACCTCTTAGATTGATGACTTTACTCTGTGACTCTCCCAAGCACGAAACTGAAGAAAAAAGGAAAGCACGCTCCCTTTCAATTTAAATGCAAACCATAAAATAAATGATTGTGTGCTCTTGGTCTGGTCATAGTGAATGACTTGGTATCATAAATATCCTCCACAATCACTTGAAAGATGAAATCCAAGTAATTTCTATATTATTAAATGCATATTACATGGACTATGTGGGGCACAATAATAAATCCTTCCACATAATTGGGTTGGAGATAACCTCATCAACCCAAAACTAGCTCTGATACCATAATAGAAAATATGGACAAAGAAATAAACACAAAAAATTTGGTGCTTCTCCTCTTCTTATTTTTCAACCAAATACAATACATATTTATAGGAGTTTTAGGTTCCTACATTATAGGAACAACTCACTAATTATTTGAGTTGTTTTAACAACTCAAACAAACATACTCTCGTACAACAATATAATTCTACATATGATCAACAAACCTAACCGATAATTTAATATTACTAACAAACATAATTACTATGTGAGTTATTAATTTACCTCACACACTCTATCCCATGTGAACACTAATTTCCAACACATAACTTGAGCGTATGAACTCCTTTTTTAACCATTCAAAGTGCGTTGGGTTCCATTTTCTAAGCTCTTCAAGATGATGTTGGTTTCTTCAGATTATGAGACTATGAAGTTTTTCACCTTTTTGGTTGGTCTTTGTACCTAGTTTGACCCCAACTTTGACCGAGCATAACTTGAGTGTATGAACTCCTTTTTCGCCCATTCAAGTTGCGTTAGGTTCCATTTTCTGAGCTCTTCAAGATGATCTTGGTTTCGTCAAATTCTAAGACTGTGAAGTTTTTTGCCTTTCTGACGCTTTGTACCTGGTTTGACCCCAACTTTGACCGGGCATAACTTGAGCGTATGAGCTCCTATTTCACCTATTCAAGTTGCATTAGGTTCCATCTTATGAGCTTTTCAAGATGATGTTGGTTTCATCAAATTTTGATACTGAAGTTTTTCACCTTTCTGACTAGCCTCTGTACTCGGTTTGACCCCAACTTTGACCGAGCATATGAGCTCCTTTTTCGCCCGTTCAAGTTGCGTTGGGTTCCATTTTTTGAGCTCCTCAAGATGATGTTGGCTTCATTAGATTTTGAGACTATGAAGTTTTTCACCTTTTTGACTGGCCTTTCTACCCGGTTTGACCCCAACTTTGATCAGGCATAACTTGAGCATAGGAGCTCTTTTTTTGCCCGTTCAAGTTGTGTTGGGTTTCGTTTTTTGAGCTCTTCAAGATGATGTTTGTTTCGTCAGACTCTGAGATTGTGAAATTTTTTGCATTTCTAACTGGCCTCTATACTCGGTTTGACCCCAACTTTGACCAGGTATAACTTGAGCGTATCAACTACTTTTTTGCCTGCTCAAGTTGTGTTAAGTTTCATTTTTTGAGCTCTTCAAGATGATGTTGGTTTTGTCAGATTCTGAGACTGTGAAGTTTTTTGCCTTTCTAACTGGTCTTTATACCCGGTTTGACCCCTACTTTGATCAGGCATAACTTGAGTGTATGAGCTCCCTTTTCACCCATTCAAATTGCGTTGGGTTCCGTTTTCTGAGCTCTTCAAGATGATGTTAGTATCGTCAAACTTTGAGACTGCGAATTTTCACCTTTCTGACTAGCCTTCGTACTTGGTTTGACCCCAACTTTGATTGGTCATAACTTGAGTGTATGAGCTCGTTTTTCGCTCGTTCAAGCTCCGTTGGGTTCCATTTTCTGAGCTCTTCAAGATGATGTTAGTTTCGTCAGACTTTGAGATTGTGGTATTTTTTGCCTTTCTGACTAGCCTATACCCAGTTTGACCCCAACTTTGACTAGGCATAACTTGAGTGTATGAGCTCATTTTTCCCGTTCAAGTTGCATTGCATTCAGTTTTCTGAGCTCTTCAAGATGATGTTAGTTTCATCAGATTTTGAGACTGTGAAGTTTTTTGCCTTTCTAGCTGGTCTTTGTACTAGTTTGACCCCAACTTTGACCAGGTATAACTTGAGTGTATGAGCTCCCTTTTCACCCGTTCAAGTTGCATTAGGTTTCATTTTCTGAGCTCTTCAAGATGATCTTGGTTTCATCATTATGAGACTATGAAGTTTTTCACCTTTCTGACGTTTGTACCTAGTTTAACCCCAACTTTGATTGGACATAACTTGAGCGTACAATCTCCTTTTTCGCCTATTTAAGTTACGTTGGGTTTCATTTTCTAAGCTCTTCAAGATGATGTTGGTTTCATCAGATTCTAAGACTGATTTTTTTTTCCTTTTTGACTAGCCTTTGTACCTAGTTTGACCCCAACTTTGACCGAGCATAACTTCAGTGTATGAACTCCTTTTTCGCTTGTTCAAGTTGCGTTGGGTTCCATTTTCTGAGCTCTTCAAGATGATGCTAGTATTGTTAGACTTTGAGAATGTGAATTTTTTCATCTAAAGATTGGCCTTCGTATCCAATTTGACCCCAACTTTGATTGGTCATAACTTGAGCGTATGAGCTCATTTTTCGCCCTTTCAAGCTGCGTTGGGTTCAGTTTTCTGAGCTCTTCAAGATGATGTTGGTTTCATCAGACTTTGAGACTATGAATTTTTTTCCTTTCTAACTGGTCTTCTTACTTAGTTTGACCCCAATTTTGACCAGACATAACTTGAGTGTATGAGCTCCTTTTCACCCACTCAAGTTGCATTTCATTCAATTTGTCGAGCTCTTCAAGATGATGTTGGTTTTGTCAAATTTTGAGACTATGAAATTTTTGCCTTTCTAACTGGCCTCTTTACTCAATTTGACCCCAACTTTGACCAAGCATAACTTGAGTGTACGAGCTCTTTTTTCGGTTGCATTGGGTTTAGTTTTTTGAGCTCTTCAAGATGATGTTGGTTTTGTTAGATTATGAGACTGTGAAATTTTTCACCTTTCTAACTAGCCTTTGTACCCGGTTTGACCCCGACTTTGACCGAGCATAACTTGAGTGTACGAGCTCCTTTTTCGCCTGTTCAAGTTGCATTGGGTTCCATTTTCTGAGCTCTTCAAGATGATGTTGGTTTCTTCAGATTCTGAGACTGTGAAGTTTTTTGCCTTTTTGGTTGGTCTATGTACCTAGTTTGACCCCAACTTTGACTGAGCATAACTTGAGCGTATGAACTCCTTTTTCACCCATTCAAGTTGCATTAGGTTCCATTTTTTGAGCTCTTCAAGATGATCTTGGCTTCATTAGATTTTGAGACTGTGAAGTTTTTTGCCTTTCTAACTGGCCTTTGTACCTGGTTTGACCCCAACTTTGACCTAGCATAACTTCAGCATATGAGCTCCTTTTTTGCCCGGTCATGTTGCATTGGGTTTCATTTTTCAAGCTCTTCAAGATGATGTTTTTTTTGTCAGACTCTGAGATTATGAATTTTTTTGCATTTTTGACTACCTAGTTTGACTCCAACTTTGACCGGGCATAACTTGAGCGTACGAGCTCCTTTTACGCCCGTTCAAGTTGTGTTGGGTTTAGTTTTCTAAGCTCTTCAAGATGATGTTGGTTTTGTCAAATTTTTAGACTCTGAAGTTTTTCACCTTTCTAATTGGCATGTACCCAGTTTGACCCCAACTTTGATCAAGCATAACTTGAGCATACAAGCTCCTTTTTCGCCTGTTCAAGTTGCATTCGTTGCCATTTTTTGAGCTCTTCAAGATGACGTTGGTTTAGTCAGATTCTAGGAATGTGAATTTTTTCGCCTTTCTGACTGGCCTCTATACCTTGTTTACCCCAACTTTGACTGGGCATAAATTGAGCGTATGAGCTCTTTTTTTTCTCGTTCAAGTTGCGTTGGGTTCCATTTTCTAAGCTCTTCAAGATGATGTTGGTTTTGTCAAATTTTGAGACTGTGAAGTTTTTCTTCTTGCTGACTAGCCTTTGTATCCTGTTTGACCTCAACTTTGACCAAGCATAACTTAACCGTATGAGCTCCTTTTTGCTCGTTCAAGTTGCATTGGGTTTCATTTTCTGAGCTCTTCAAGATGATGTTGGTTTCATCAGACTTTGAGACTATAATTTTTTTCACCTTTATGACTAACCTATGTACCTAGTTTGACCCCAACTTTGACTGGGCATAACTTGAGTGTATGAGCTCCTTTTTTGCCCGTTCAAGCTGCATTGGGTTCCATTTTCTGAGCTCTTCAAGATGATGTTGGTTTTTTAGACTCTAAAACTATGGAAATTTTTACCTTTCTGATTGGCCTCCATACCCGATGTGACCTCAACTTTGACCGGGCATAACTTGAGTGTATGAGCTCATTTTTCGCCCATTCAAGTTGCATTGGGTTCAGTTTTCTAAGCTCTTCAAGATGATGTTGGTTTTGTCAGATTTTGAGACTATGAATTTTTTGCCTTTCTGACTAGCCTTTGTACCCGGTTTGACCCCAACTTTGACTGGGCATAACTTGAGCGTATGAGCTCTTTTTTCTCTTGTTCAAGTTCCATTGGGTTCCATTTTCTAAGCTCTTCAAGATGATGTTGGTTTCAATGAATCTAAGACTATTAAATTTTTCACCTTTTTGACTGGCCTTTGTACTGAGTTTGACCCTAACTTTGACCGGGCATAACTTGAGCGTACGATCTCCTTTTTCGCCTGTTCAAGTTGTGTTGGGTTCTATTTTCTAATCTCTTAAAAATGATGTTGGTTTCATCAGATTATGAGACTGTGAAGTTTTTCACCTTTCTGAATGGCCTATGTACCCAGTTTTACCCCAACTTTGACTGGGCATAACTTGAGTGTATTAACTCCTTTTTCGCCCATTCAAGTTGCATTGGGTTCCATTTTTTGAGCTCTTCAAGATGATGTTTGTTTTGTTAGATTTTAAGACTGTGAATTTTTTCACCTTTCTGACTGGCCTTTATACTTGGTTTTACCCCAACTTTGAGACTAAGTTACCTTCTAGAGAATGCAAAGGAGGATTATCATGCTAAGTGGCAAACATTGTCAGTCCTCACTTTTTGATAGTAGACAAAATATATTTTCATGTGGAATCTTTTGTACAAGTTAGACCTTTTTCAACAAGGGTCCACCTTGTCTTTCACATGGGAAATTGTACAATACTTTCTAGAAATATTCCTACCACTTTTGAAATTCTTGTCCACTTTGAAATTTTTGTCTATACTCCCTTTTCCATTCTTCCACTTTCTCCATAATATTTAATATTTATTTATGATACTTTATTAGGGTCCACCACAACTTCACACACCACACCACACAAACAATTTACATTATTTACAATAATTAGCCTCACCACATTGTTGTGCTGTCATCCATTGTCCCACTCGAGGATGCACCATCTTCCAATATTAGGTAACAAATGAATACAAGGTATGTTGAAAATATTGTCAAAATCCATTATGTACTAGTACTGATAATAATGTTTGATCTTCTCCTAAGCAAATCTACCAGTATCTGGATCATACCATTCTCCAAGGAGATAGGTCTTCGTATGCTTGATTACCCATTCAATATGACTAGAAGGAAAATGGACTGCCAAATTTATGATATCATATAATGTTATGCATGGAGAAGCAACTTTATATGGTGTCATTTGAGATATTAAAACCTTACAACCAATATTAAATATACTAGTTAAATCTTCCATACTATAGAAACTAGGAGGAAAGTGATTGATGATATCTTTGCATCTGAAGATAATGTGAGCAAGTTTATATTGTCTAACCAGGCCTTTTAAAGCCACTAATTCTACATTTTTTAGAGTAGGTGACATAATTACTATATGTTGAGTACCTAGAACAAGCTGGATATTACCTCATCCATCATTCTGGAACACATAGACTGGATTTTTATACAGAAATCTTCTAAAATCAATCTTTGATAGGCTTCAAGGAGTTCCTTGATCCTGTGTATGGCAGAAGACTATGGATCTTCTAGGAGAAGATTTCTTTCTTCATCAAATCTTCCTATCATATAGACTAACTTGATTGTTCTAGGAAGATATTGAAATGGAATTTCCTTATGATTTTTTAAGACCATACCAGACTCAAAAAATCCCATCCTAAGATGATATTAGTTTCCATATTCTCTTGTTTCTAGAAAGAACACAAAGCATTGAAATCTCCTAAGTTAACTAAAATATTAAACATGGATTTTGTTTAAAAGTGTGTATAATACCAAGACCTTTAATAGAGATTTTTTGTTGACTCCAATATAACAAAGATAAAACATGACTCTTAGCAAGACTAATACAAGAACCTGTATCTATTAAGGTTGTAAAACTCTTACTAAAACCTTCTAATTTGACACTTATAACAGGCTTAACAGGGAAAGACATAACTTCAGACAATTTCTTAAGAAAAGGTAATATACATAGAAAACTATGGTAAAAATATAATAGACTCAAGAAATAATAAAGGAAAATAGGATCTATAGTAGACTAGGCATACATTACATGATCTTGTCCAACTTTATTTTGCTTTCTGAAATTTTCTTCATTGTATTGTAGAGAGGGAGAAACAAATTCACCATCCTTCTCATCATCTGATCCACTTGTCTCAAATTCTGTAGTACTGGAACAAGAGCATAATCTTTCTAATTCTGCTAAAGATCTAGACAATATTTTATTAGACACTGAATCTTCTTCTTTTGTATAGCCTATCTTTTCTTCTGGATTTTCTGCCTCTTCTGAGTAACTGTTTGAGCATGTTGCTTCTAATTCTTCTTCATCTAGATAGCTTCTAGAGTAGCTACTTTCCGACTCTTCATTTTCATGATCTTCATCACTATATTCTTCATATATTGCTTGGCTATATTCTAAATATTCATCATACTGACTGTAATCATTGCAAGGACATGGAAAATCTCTTCCTAAAAATTCTTCATCAAAACTATAGGGAGTAAAACCTTGGATCTCAGCCATTTCTTTCAGGAGTGAGGAGTCAGGACAACCTATAGTAAGCTTACAGGGGTTTTACGAGAGAGGGAGGACTCAAATCAATAAGGAGAGACAAACGACAACTCAACAACCAACAATAACTAAATATATGATTAAAAAGTGCTCAAATCTCAACACCAAAGTGAAACCCTACAGAGATAACCTCTTCGCTCTGTAGTGCCAAGTTCTTTTGAAAGCTATTAGCCCAGTAAAACTGTCTATTTCTGATAAGGTGAATAGAGGAAGTCAGTTTAGGGAGAATTCTTTTCAAACAACTGCATATGATCATTCCATATTAAAGCCAAAGCAGGTAAGATTTCAGCAACAAAGAATACTATGAGAATTAGCTTAATAGAATTACAAAATTCTTCTGACATAACCTTAGAAGATCATTCTTGTATGAGATATACAAACTACAATCTTAACCTCACAGGCTCTAATACCATTTTTTTTAGATCAGCCTATAAAACAACATAAAAATCAACAAAAAGTAGCCAAAAAATAGGACACAACCAAGAGAAACGAAAATAGAGAGCTCCAATCCTTAGTCAAAGTACCAAGAGTCTCATCCTAGCAATAATCTCCCAAAGTCAGCTCATTTTTCTTCTTCTTCTTGGTGCTTTGTTGATCCTCCATATTTTGCTTCTTATTCCTTTTCTTGTGCTTGGAATGGAAACTAACAAACTAGATTATAGATTTCCTCATTATCCTGTTCATAACTCACACAAGATCATTTATATATTTTTCCATCTTGATTGTTGGTGTAAATAGGTTTGTTACCTATCTAGGTCTTATTTACATGTTAATTCCACTTAGGTCCTAGGAAGGAATCTTTCTAGTTAGCGTTAATTAGGAGGAATCTTTCTAGGTAAGCATCAATTGTCACTTATCTTTTGGTATTTAATTCTTGTGTCCTAGGTCATTTAATATTTTATGGGGTAGTTATCCCATTTTACAAGATTAAGATACATGTCAAGATCTTTCCTAATCCTATCCCACATTTTTCCTTTATAAGCAAGGCATCATTTGTACATCCTAGACAATTTAGTTCAATATGTCACTGCAATCTTGAGTATTGCGTATTGGCCATATCTTGCATCCATTATTGCAAATTTGTGTTCTTGCTTTTCCCTCTAGTAGAAGGTTGTTGTTGGTTTTTGCAGGTAATCCTAGAGGCTTGAGTCCTTTAGTCACTCTAACATGGTATCAGAGCTTTAGAATTGCAAAACCCCTTCTTAGTTCTGAGGGTGATTTGATCTTGATCTTTTGCAAGGTGCACATCGGGGTGAAATGAACCTCACGATTGAGTCTAGAAGACCCAAAAACCCCTATTTTTATAAAAATACTTGATATTTTGTCAAAAAAAGTTAGGCTACTTTTGGTGTTTTTTAGAGTTTTTGACACCAAAATTTATTGCAACCTTTGTTCAAATTTTTTGATGTGCATTATTTTTAATCAACAAGGGTTTTAAGCTCTAATCACAGGCTTAACCTAGTAGGAGGTCTCGTGAAGGCACAAGGCTAGTAGGTCGTTGGGGGGGTGGGGGGGCGCTAGCCGCCACCCTGCCATCGGGTTTGTCGCTCGCTAGGTGGCAACATTTTTTTTTTTTAATAGCAGTGGTCATATGGTGTGATCAAGCACTTAATTTTTTAGTGCTCGAGTGCTTATTTTTTCCCCTTAGGTGCCCAAATAAGGCAATTCTTTTCTATAGAGCATAAATTTCCACCCAGGTGTCAAAATTTTACAAACGAGATATCAATAGAAATTTGGTTTTTAGCACTTCATAGTGGTGCAAGCTATTTTCTTTGATTTTTCCTTAGGTGAATTTAATTATTGATCAAAGTTAGATTTTCCTTTTTGTACTTCCAAGCTCATAACTTTTTTCTAGGATCTTTCATTTTTGCAATTCTTGTGGCGTTGGAAAGGTATTGAGGAGATCTGCATTTTTATTCATGCACTTTTTCCAAATTTAGCCCTAAGTATTTTTTATTTAGATTTTTGTAATTTTGTATTATGGTTGATTACTTGGACATACTAAAACCTTGAGAAGTTTTATCCAATTGTGAAGGCTTCATTTTTCAGTGTAGATCATATTTGGAAAGGTTACCTTCAGTTTGAGGATATCATTCTAAGATATTGTTGTAATTTTTCCATCTTTGATCCATCTTGGCATTATAAATCTAGAACACAATTTTGGCATTGTAAACACACTACATATAAAGTTCCAAACATATTATTGGGGGGATTATTGATTGATTGATTGAGGGGGTCTCTTGGTGCATTGTTCGATATGTTTTCTTGTGCTCTTCTCGTTTTCATGGATCATTGTAAGGCTCCTTTGCTAACATCATATAACTATTTAACATGGCATCAAAATATATGGAGTATACTAATGAATGAAGGTAACTCTCTATATGTTGAAAATAAGGTATCTAAACCTATAGATGATGAGAAAAAGATAAAATGGATCATTGAACATACCAAAGCTCTTGGATGCCTTCGTAAACTATTTTCTCAAGATTTGTTGTTCCAAATTGAAGCATGTGAGAATTCTCATGAGGCTTGGGACAAATTGAAAACATTATATGGCTCTACAGATGAAGTAAGAGGCTATCAACTTGATAATGAATTAATGGGCCTTGATCCTGAGAAATTTGACAACATCCAAAACTATATCACTAAGGTTAATGATCTAAAAGAGCAATGTAAAGCATGCAAAATTGAAGGAAATTCAGCTGGTTTACAATTCATTGAACAAACTTGGTCTTGATTATGCTACTTTTGTTTCTAGCTTTCATACTCATAGGTTGACTATGAGGTTTGCATATAATACACCTTCATTTGCATAATTTTTTGAGATATTGATACATGAGCAACAAATGCTTATCTTGATGGGTCTTGGGCATTGTTGGATAACTATTTAGGTGAAAGAATAAAAAAATACTGATAAGAAATCAAATAAATTAAAGAACAATCCACATTTAGATCAACTAAAGAATAAATCCTCTTCCATAGATAAACCATCTAAGAAGGAGATGTCTAATTGTTCATATTGCAAGAAGCTTGGGCATGATGAACATTCTTGTTATAAGAAGGATCTTGATGAGTTGAAACATCTTCTCAAAAAGAATTAGATTGATTTTCCTTCTAGAATGTTTGACTCACCTTCTTCTTCTTCTTCTTCTTCTTCTTCTTCTTCTTCTTCTTCTTAAAACAATCTAATAAGGGAAAATGTCATGTGGGTTTGGCTTCTACATTAGGAAATAAGGGAACAACTATTTGTGCTTTTCAGGTCATGGATCAGGGATATTACTTCTAGATTCAGGAGCATCTCATCATATGGCATCTTCGTAGTCTATATTCTCTTCTTTTGAGCATTGTATTATGTCTCCTATTTGATAGGAAATGATACATACATGAGTGTACTTGGGAAGGGGTCTATTAGTTTTGGGGAAAACACTTTCTAGGATGTTTTGTGTGTTCCTCATTTGATAAATAATCTCCTTTCCATGTATTATATTACACATGGTGGAGATGGGAGGAGAATGAAATTCACTCATGATTCGGTCATCATTCAAGATTTGAAGAGTAAAGAGATTCTTGGTACGGGGATGGTTGATCATTCATCTCAGTTATATACCTTTTCTTCTAATGGTGACATTGTTCCTTCGGCTGTTGATCACACTTTGAGTGTGAATCATGATTTATAGGAGACATTTGGCTTCTTGAAATTGGGTGTTCTCACATTCGATCCCATTCTTGATATTGGCATAGGAGCGGCCTCTTGTGATCCACTATAGCAGGGTCTACATCTTCTTCCAAGTACATCTACTTGGGATGAGTACTTGAAAAACATTGGTGGGTTGTTTTTTGAGTCTCACATTTTAGATTTGGGAGACACCATTGATTTCATACATATTCTCTTTGATGTAGATGATTCTTCTTCAGTTGTTGCGAGGGAATTCTTTGAACCTCTTTTTCATTATTTGCATGACCACTCTTTGTAGCTTGATATGAGTGTGGATACTTTTGGATAGCATTTGGAGGAGGCTTCTTTGTCTACAGAGGAGGCATTTTTTATATTTGGAGTGTGTTCTACATCCATCTCTAGGAGATTCTGGATTGACATCTTCAGTTGTATGGCCTAGAATACCTGTTTGGAGTTTGTCAGATTTCGACATTGACATGGAGACACTTGAGTATAGTTCAAAGACATCACATATCATTCTTCTTCCCACATGTTCCTTTCTAGAATGGGAAAACATCATGTATATTATCCTAGTTTTGTTTCTTCCTAAGGGGAGGAATGTTGTTTGACGAGATTGGATCATCTTAAATATTCAATATTGAGCTTCTACTATTGCAGGAGAGTCACCATTGAGGGGGGGGGCTGAATTGTCTCTCTTCTCTCTTATGGGGGGTCATTTTCCTTGGATGGGGTTTTTTCCCTCTCATGCATCATTGATAGTATTTTTTTTCATCTCTCTTTTGGGGAGGAGTTTTTTCCTTTTCTTTATTTGTGAGTGTATTGCATATGTACATGGGTACCTAACATGGCCTTGTAGCCAAGACCCATCCTTGCATCTTTGTATAATAATCAAATCCCTAAGTTGTAATTAAGGGGGAGTGGGTGTAAATAGGTGTGTTACCTATCTAGGTCCTATTTATATGTTAAGTCCACTTAGATCCTAGGAGGGAATATTTCTAGTTAGCATTAATTAGGGGGAATCTTTCTAGTTAAGCATTAGTTGTCACTTATATTTTGGTATTTAATTCTTGTGTCCTAGGCCATTTAATATTTGTTGGGGTAGTTATCTCGTTGTACAAGATTAAGACACATGTCAAGATCTTGTCTAATCCTATCCTAAATTTTGGCTTTATAAGCAAGGCATCATTTGTACATCCTAGACAATTTAGTTCAATGTAAGTCCAATATATCACTGCAATCTTGAGTATTACATATTGGCCATATATTTCATCATTTATTGTAATATATGTTGCTTTACCCTCTTGTAGAAGGTTGTTGTTGGTTTTTGTAGGTGATCCTGGAGGCTTGAGTCCTTGAGTGACTCTAATGCTAACCAACCTATATTGATAGAGATTGTTGTGTCATACATATTATCCCATTTGTCTATGCAACTTTAACAATCCCATTTATTTTCCTATATCTTCTCAATATTATCCACTATATTCTACATATCATAGATCTCAACATAGCAGGTCTCCAAAGGATCATATTTAAAATGTTTTTGCTCTTCATGTTCACTCTTCTCCTTATCATCATTTGAGTTGAAATTCTCTTCACCAAAAACACTCTTCTCCACCCATCCACATGAATTAAGATCCTCAAGAACACTCCCAATAGACATCACATTAGTAGGAGAGAGGGAGAAAGAATCATCAATATCTTGATGAGTAGACAAGGAATTAGAATCCCCCAAATGGAAAGAGTACTCAAAGTTAGACAAAGGATGAACATCCTCATCATTTCCTTCCTTAACATCTTTCTTCTTGGTAGAAAATAAGTTTTTAGCCCCTACAAATACCTTCACAAGTCTAGCAAACCTTCTCTCCCCCTAGGAAATCACTCTATCATCCCTAGTGGCCTCTTCATTAGAAATAGCTATGGCTGAGTCAAAAATTATCTTGGATGAGTCCTAATTAATATGGTATTTCTTTCCCTTAGAATTGGTCGAAGCCTTCTAATTTCTCCTATTTTCTTTAGGAGATATAATAACTTTGGGGGTAGATTCTTCATCTTTTGTTCTTTTCTTACCTTCATGAAATTTAGTCATAAGAGTCTTGACAAAAACAAGAGTATCCTTCCCTTTGGAAGAGGGTTGTAGAATGAGGGGGCACAAGTCTCTTGTCACCAAAGGTCTCTAGAGAGGGGTTAAGAGGGTGATCACTAAAATAAATTTTCTTTTTATCTTTACTAGTAGCACTAGGGTTTTTATAGAAAAGATGAGGAAGCTTGACAAGTGAGCTAGGATTTTTGATAGAAGGATTGGCTTATAAATTCTTAACAAATTTAGTAAGGTTTCTAATAGGGGGATTAATGATACGAGACAAATTAAGGCTGAAATTATACAAGGAAAATATAGGACCCTAATGTAAATGAGGGTAGGCTCCCTCGTTGATACATTTATCCAAAGACGATAATAGAAAAAAGAGAGGAAAATTAATTAAATTCTCATGCCTCAAATGGTCTAATAATGGGAAATGATACGGGCCATGAATATTTCCAAACCTACCCTCCAAAGTGAAATATTTGATTAGGTAGAAACTGACGAGATGCCATGCCATTGGAAGAGATTCCATATTAGAGCCATTTTGGTACTTTTGGACAGATTCCCCTTCCTCACAAAAATAATTGATGATCTTCTGGTAGTTGGTTTTGCTTAGCCTATGAACTTTGTCCCAATCAAAGTGAAGATCGATGGCTTGCAGGATGAGATCCTTAGTAACCACAAAATTTACACCCCTAATGATAACATGACCTCGCTTCTATGAATTGACAAACTGAGTAGTGAGTGTGTCGTCATAGAAAGAGAGAAGGGCGTTAATCCTCCATGTTTGAAGATGACCCATAGCTCCACATTTTTCCTTAGTGAAGCACAAGACATAGGCTCAAATCTCAATTTTTGTCCACCCATGATAACTTGTAGACTAAGAGGAAAGAAGACAAAGCCAACGAATAGGATGGAGGAGTAAATGCAGCAAGGGAACACAAAAAAATATAAGTTCATATCACCTGATAATAATGGTTGGATGAATAAACAACATCTTGTTAACACGAGTGCAAGAAGCATCATCATTATCCATCACCTTTCACATAGTCCTCCTAATTATACTGGAACTAACTTGTATACAACTACCAAGATAATTAATAAAACACACATTTGAATTAATATGATCCTTCATATGATTGCCCTCGGGATAATTCGTAAAACACAAGCTAGGATTGATGTAATCTTTCCTACGAGTGTCCAAACATTATTAAACCATAAACTTTCAAGAAAATTGAACTTTTATTCTTGCCAAATTGCAAAGAGTTTTTGGTAAATGCTACATATTGTTGATAGTATTGATTTTTCCCTATCAATCATTGGTTAAAATTTTTTCAATCTTGAGTTATAAGTCTTTGACTCTAGACCAATAAATCCACTTTTGATATTGAAGGCCCAAATCAACAAGAGAATTAACAACCCTATTTCATTCTTTGAAAACATGGTTTACTTTTAAATAAAAAATATATGAATTAAGGATCTTATTTCTTCAATATAATTACATATCTTCATGAAGGGGCATTGGAATTCTATATCAAATCAATTATCAACTTCAAATATCCTTCAATTTCAATCTTTTTAAAACAAAAAATAATAGCTCTCTTAATTCCCCATCAAGTCACTTGAGCTTCAACTTCATTATTAGTACTGCAACCAATAATCATAGCAAATCCTTCAATCATGGAACCATTCTCATCTCTTAAGACACCTCTTACAAAAACTTGACTAGGGTTGTCTTTGGAGCATCCATCAAATTTTACTTTTACCCACCCTTTTTGAGGTTTCTTCCACTTAGCATGCTTCCTGAGAATATTTTTTTATAGAATTAACCTTGTTGAGGTTTTGAGAGACTCCTTAATTTTGAGTAACTTTTATATCAAAAGTGGAGGGTAGCTTTTTGGAAGCACCAAAATTGGCCACATTCACATTTTCTTGGATACCATTCTTAATACTTTGAAACACCTCTTTGATGTCTCTGTTCTTCTCTCTAAAGAGTCTTTTATTTCATTCTTTTGGGGTACCCCAAACAATGCAAGGAAGTGTTTGATTCCAAATCTCCTCAATGATGATATGTTAAAAGAGGACTTATTATCCCAACTTCTAAAAAAGTCATTAAAAACAATAAGAAAGATCCAATTAACTTCAAGCTTAGCTAAGGCCTCCTACGAAACATCGCTAGAAAAATCGTAATGAAAGAAATAATGATTCATTGATTCTTCATCAGAATAACACAAGATGCATCTATTAGCTAGCTGGAATCAACTTTTAATGAGGTTGTCAAGAGTAAACATTCTATTATGAGAAGTTGCCCAACATAAACAATTAAATTTTGGAATTAACCTATGATTCCAGATCAATCACTAATCAAAATTATGAGTGATTATATCATTAGAGATGATGCTATAAGTAAACACCACATAGAAAATAACAAAGGTATTAGGGTCCAAACCAATTTATCCTCCCTAGAAGAGTTAAAAAAAATATAGTCTCCAATAACTTGTAGAAAATAATCAATAAGATCATCTCTCCCACTCACTTGAGAATGGATTTTTTTTCTATTTAGGGATTTGGCCATCCCAATCAGTATAATCTTTCAATAGAGTACCATTCAATCTTATCAGTTGTACTATCAAGCTAGAAAAATAATTAAAAGAAGAAAGATGGGGGGCATCATGCTATTTATTTTGTTAAGTTTCGTAAGTGGATTGAAAAAGAATATTATGTAATTACCACTAACATGTAATATGAAGTGGTTTATTTGATATAATAATATGTTCTTACTCTTTATGTAATCATAGCTTGTATTTTGTTGAATTGGTTTTGATTTGGATACACATATGTAAAAGTGATATACAACCACATAGAAATCTTGTAACCATTTTTCACCTTTGAACTTAACATAAATTAATTTTTGTCAAAGAATGAAAATCTAACGTACATCTACACTCATTCAATAAACTAAAATATAACACAATATAATTAAGAACAATATTTAAACAAAAAAATTAGTCATTGCCCTAGTAAAGTCATAATTGACCTTACTTGTGATTGATGTATTTTTTTACTTAGCCACAAAATCTTATAAAAATTAGAAAATATCATATTATTACCTATGCTTTAGACACTTGATAGAAAAAGTGGGATACAAAATTCCCTACATAGACCTAGTGTCAAAAGACATGTGTACATTATATTTTTATTTGGATATATGATATTCTAATTTCACTTTTTATAAAGTTTCCATCTCCATGGCAACTTTTGCTCCTACCTAACATTGCAAGTCTCTAAATTTTAGGTTAATACAATCCCCCTATTTTATTTTAAAAATATATGGCTTCTATAAGAATGATTAGATGAAAAATCCAACAACTTAACTAGAAATAAATTCATGGGCATGATTTAGAAGTCTATAATATCCTTTTGGTATATATTGAGGAAGAATATAGAGGTAAAGAGCCTATTTGCTTCCTTGTAATGTGTTTAGTATAGACATTGATATTGCACTTCATTCCTCTACGCTACCTATTGCAATTACCCTTTGTCATCTCTTTATTATGTTTTTTCCATCTTTAAAAAGTTACAAATCCTTAATGGAAAAATCTATTAAAAAATCTTCTTAAATACATAAAAAATCTACAAAAACAAAATCAACAAGTAGTGATGAAGCCTACATGTTTTTGTTTTCATCTCATAAAATATTTGATTTCTTGTCACTCACTTGGTAGGCAATGGTGAAGTCTATGCAATGTCTAATATAAGATGGATAACATAACCCCCTATAAAGTGTATTGTTATAAAATTAGTGTGGAATATATAGTCCCTCAACAAAACAAAGCACTCAAGACCTCAAATAAAAGGGGAAAGAAAAAACATTTTTTAAGATCTAAAATGTTTAATGTTCTATACATTTATGTGTAGAATAATTTACAACATATTTGCATATGAACCTTGAATGTCAATATGATTGTGATTGGACAAGTGGAAGTAGTTAAGATCCTAAATTTTAAATATATTTGAAAATAAAACTTACAAAAGTTATCAATCTCACCCTTATTATGATATTTAAGTAGATCCAAAGGGTGTAGGCACCAATAAAATAAGAGACAATGAGTTGTGTAGTGTTACAAACAACAATGACACATACAATAGTGCTACACACAATGGAGAAGACATTGGTGGTGCTCCAACAATACCCTTGCTTTGTTACTGCTCTTCCTGTTCAATCTTTGTGTTGTGTGGTGTGACACTTTTTGGATTATGCACATAACAACTAGGGTTAGATTTTGTAATTATTGATCACATAATGTTAATGTCGTGTTGTTAAAATACTTCTTAAAGAGCTAGATGTGCTTAATGAAGAGTGGATTTGTACACATAAGTATAAGAAAATATAAGATTATATGAACAATTTAAGTGATCATTTCAAACAACAAGAAACTAATATTTAACAATTGAAATTATTAATTTCAAAAACTCAATATCACATATGTCTATAATAAATTATAGATCTAAAAACCTTTTTAACATCATGTAAATAATTAAACTCTAAAAGAATAATATTTATAAAATAAATAAAATGTTAAACAAACTATGGTGAAAAAATGAGATGTCTCCTCCTTGCTTCCCTATCTTTTCTTATTAAAGTATAAATTGTGACATGGCGCCAATGTCCCTCCAAAGTTAACCAGCACATCTCCTCGGCTCTTCCCCTATGTTTAAATTGAAAATTTTCACAAATAAGCCCGCCAAAGATTTAAATTTGGAGTAAAACAAGTGGGGGAGTGGAGGGAGTAAGGAAAGTGTAGCGAGTGAGGGTTGGGCGTTCGAATGATTTGATTAGGGTTTCTCCTGTTGGTGCAATGGAATCGAACAAGGAGGATGCACGCAAAGCTAAAGAAGTTGCAGAGAAGAAGTTTCAGGAGAGTGATCTGGCGGGGGCTAAGAAATTCGCCCTGAAAGCACAGCAAATGTTCCCGTCTCTCGAAGGTCTCTCCCACCTCATTGCGGTCATTGATGTCCACGTTGCTGCTGCCGATGTGAATGACACTGGTCTTCCAAACTGGTATGCCATTTTACAGGTGCCTTCCGCTGCAGATGAGGTCGTTATTAAGAAGCAGTACCGAAGGCTAGCCCTCCTCCTCCATCCTGACAAAAACAAGAGTGTGGGAGCGGAAGCAGCCTTTAAGCTCATTGGAGAGGCCTCCCGCCTCCTCTCGAACCCCACTAACAGGGCTGCTTATGATCGCAGCCGGAATAGAGACCCCCCCTCTGCCTTCTGGACCCTCTGTCCGTCCTGTAATGTGCGCCTCCAGTTCCATACAGCCTATCTTAATTGCTATCTTATTTGCCCCCAATGCACCACACCCTTCATGGCCGCTCCCCTTGCTGCTCCTGCACCCCATTCTGGCCGTCAGAAGGGTAAGAGAAATAAGAAGGAGAATCAAATGCCAGCTGGAAACAAAGATCAAGCACCTTCAAAACCTCGGCCGTTCAAGGGTAAGGGCACGGAGAATCACATGCCCGCTAACAGCAATGGTCAAGAGGCTACAAAGCCCCAGCCTTCCCAGGACAAGGAGAAGGACAGTAGTACGCCTGCTCACAAGAAAGATCAAGCAGCTACAAAGGCCCAGCCTCCCAAGGACAAGGAGAGTCAGATGCCTGCTTGCAAGGAAGATCAAGCAGCTACAAAGCCCCAGCCTCCCAAGGACAAGGAGTGTCAGATGCCTGCTTGCAACAAAGATCAAGCAGCTACAAAACCCCAGCCACCCAAGTGCAAGGAGAGTCAGATGCCTGCTTGCAACAAAGATCAAGCAGCTACAAAACCCCAGCCTCCCAAGGACAAGGAGTGTCAGATACCTGCTTGCAACAAAGATCAAGCAGCTACAAAACCCCAGCCTCCCAAGGACAAGGAGTGTCAGATGCCTGCTTGTAACAAAGATCAAGCTGCTACAAAACCTCAGCCTCCCAAGGACAATTGCATGCCAACTCACAAGAACGACCAAGCTGCTGAAAAACCCCAGCCAACCAAGGACAAGGAGAGTCACAGGCCTGCTCACAACAAAGATCAAGCAACTAGAAAATCCCAGCCTTCTAAGGACAATCACATGCCATCTCATAACAAAGATCAAGCGGCTACAAAACCCCAGCCTCCCAAGGACAAGGAGAACACCAAGAAGAGGAAGGGGAAGGGGAAGAAGGATGACAAGTTTGACACAACTGCATTTGATAGGCTATTTGCAGGGGCAGTGAGAAGGGCTCCATTTGACGAGCAGAGCAATAAGAGGGCAAATATACAGGTTAATTAAAAAATCATTTTGCTTCTCTTTATAACTGGAAAGTTTGTAACATTGTATGTTTCTCAGAAGCAACATGTTTTTGAAGTCTGTATTAATCAATTTAAAAGCTTTTGATCTAAGGCTGTTTTAGCAGATTTTTCCATCATATTAGCATATATTTTTTTCTCTAAAACAAGATTGTCATCCAGTGATTTTGTAAAACAATGGAGGGCAAGAACACAGGTTAATTGGAAAATCATTTTGTTCTCTTTACACGCAGAAACCCTTATGTTTCTTAGAATCAATGGCTTTTCACAGTCCATTTTGTTGAATCTTAGCAAATTGATATTAACTGTGGAATGGCATTTGAAAAAGTATCGTTATCCAAAAAAAAATCCCAATTACTTGGTGATTCTGTGAAACAATATACCCAAATCTGCCATTTTTACCTTTCCTTAAGTATTTTCAAGTGTATTCAAATTTTGATTTATGTACAATTTTTTTACATAAAGACAATCTATGTTTGCTCAGATTTACATGCATAGGATCTTTTAATTCATGTATTATTAGCTGTATCCTTACTGCATTTACCGTTCTATGATGTTGCTTCACTAGTGCTACCTGGGTTTAAAGTTATAAACTTATAAGTAGATAATGTAATATGTTCAAATCATTATAGTTATGAGGTTTTTTTTGAATTATATATTTTAGATTTAGGGGCTTAAAGGTAGGATTAGTTTTTAAATACATCTTTGAAAATGTAAATAATTTTTTTTCAAGTTGACACACGATTTAATGGAAGGGTAAGGTTGATCCTTAATTTGAAATTGGAATTTAAAATTTAGAAGTTATTTTTAAATGCTGTATATGAGCCAAATCATTTATGCAACTGCAGATTTGACCTTGGATGAGAGGAGTATATAAAATTGAAGATCAATACTAGTTAGAAATGAGCATAAACAAAAAAGAAGGAAGGTTTGGGTTATGTGGTAGATTTTCACTAAAACCATGTCACTCACACATTTTCATTGCATGAGGAAAAAATAATTCAGAACAAGTGTAAAATAAAAGGAAATAGAGCAAGGCATGCAATTTTCATTATCACAATATTTATACTTGTTGGTTTTATACTCTCATTTTTTTAATCCATTATATAAAACAAATCATTTAAAAATTAATAAGATTTACTTGTATTTACTCTTATTTTTTAAAGCCTCATCATCTTTTGGTTCACCATCAAGCCCATGAACTATCTTGTACATCCTCTTAACTCTTAGTAATTTGTTCATTTCAAATTTCTATTTAGGATAGTTATAAGGTGTTAGAAGTGGAATTGAAGAGTGCTCCGTGATAAAACAAGAAGGAAAGAACTTACATCAAGAGGAATGCAACCACAATCATGAGAAGAATCCCCCCAATTTCACTTAGTCAAATAACCCCCTCAACAATATATGAGCTTGACACTTTATGATTTGTGCGATTATAGATGTCATTTATCAAAAACAACAAAGCGGTCATGAAATTTGGTATTTGAGGAGGATAAAAATAAACTAATAATATTTAATATATGTAATTTAATCAATCAATCAATTAAGTAATTTAGATCAACGAGTCAAGTTTTAGATAAAACATTCAACATGTATTAAAATTGACAAAGAGGGAAAGTAGTGCTTAGTTTTGTGTATGACAATGAATGTTTTTTGAAATATGTGCATTTGTGATCTAATTCAAGGTTTTTCTATTAGATTTATTATAGTGGGGCTTTAATAGACTAATAACTAATTTGTACATTGTTAGGGTTTAGAATTGTATGTGGTCATAATTTAGAAAATCATGGCCTTGGACTTTTTGTGTGGCCTTGAATTTATGCTTTTGATTTTGAGAATTTTGTTTGCCTATTTGTACCTAGTGTTGGTTCTCCAACTTGCATCCAACAGTTCCTAAGAGGTTGTGAATCTCTATGCTCATAATTGTTGAGAGGGTGGCCCATGAGTAATGGATGTACAAATCTCTCTTGCAGTCTAGGCTCTACAAAACCAAGGGGGGTATTCCCTATTAATATGTAGCGGGTTTTATTTCAACTATAATAAATTTGCCACAATGATTAGTAGATAGGATGTTCATGTATGTAGAGCAAGGATATTTGAAATAGTGTATACTACAGTGTTTCACTTGTTTCTTTAGCGTTTAGGCACGAACCACAAATTGTAGAACAAATTACATTTCTAAGGATTTTAATTTAAAGGGTTAATAGGTTGGGAGGATTTTAAGGATTGATTGGAGCCTATTAAAGGGGAAAATAGAGACATCATATATTGTTGCTATTTTTCCTTGGCAACATCCTTGGCTGTTTGAAACATCTATCATTGCATTACAATGATAAAACTTGTGAATTATGACATTTAAAGAATAGTTCTACTTAATAATCCATCATGAATATTGCAATTCCCATTATCATTCAAGAAAAGGCATAATGTACTTAAACAAATAACTCAATACAACAAATATGTATGAAAAATATTAACTCTTAGCTATCAATATTAAAGAAACAACAATACCATAAAGGAGACAACCATACAAGTAAGCTTTCATTCATATAGCATAACCAAGAATGAGAATCATGACAAAAATAATAGAACATTGAATCATCTTCTTTTTAAGAATGTAGCACATAGTATCAAAAGCTTATTCTTTGCTAATCCAATCTCTTTACAAATGATAAATCCATCCTTTATATAGAAAGAAAACAAATATTCCCCCATAGATAGATGACATGTGTCAATCTAAGATTGCAAGATAAATAACTTGAAGAATTGCTTAGAATAATGACACCAACAAAGCATGTACATGGTTCATGTGAAAAACTCATGTCCCTTCTCAATCAATTACAATAACTAGAAATGCCAAAAGACATCTACATCCATATGTTAAATTGAAGTTGTTGGAGTTGGTGACGTGGAAGATGAAGGTGGGAATAAAGAAGAAAAGGTTGGCAATTGAAGTTGGATAACTTAAAGTAGATGATTCATAGGTGATAGTTGGGATAGGCGGTTGGAAGTAGGGAAACCCATTACCCATTGATTGAGTTCGATGACTAATAGCTATTAGGTCATATGCACATTTTGAGGCACTTGGAGGGACACCCAAAAATTGGAGCTCATGAGAGGGAGACCAACGATATTTTGATGGAAAATGTGGAATTGTTGCCAATAACAGAGAACAATGGGAGAATGTCCTCTCATTTTCCATGGCAACTTGTGGAGATACCCGAAGCCAAAGGAATTGGTTACAAAGACAAACCTTCTCCATTTCATGTAGTGGAAGATGACTAATGTAAAATAACCCAATTGCTGCCACCAACCAACCCTTAGTGGATCAAATGTAAAGGAGCTTTGAGTGAATCCAAAGTCTATTCTCTCTTACTTCATTACTATAATTGAACATCATAGACTTATTAGGTAGTTTCCAAACAAATATAACTAATTGCATTAAAGTATCATAGAAAGTGTTGAGTACTAACTACTCCCTTAACAACTCACCCATCTTCAAAATTGAATGCTCATCAATGCAAACCATGTGTGCCTTTTATAAGCAAAAAATGTTGTTAAACACTTGTTTAATCTTGCCTTAAGCAAGGCCTGAGTTGACCACTTATCCTCAAAAGCTTCACTAGTTCAAATCATCAATCAAGTCACACACGCCAAAATCTTATGCTAGATATGCTTGTAGACTACAAAAAGAAATTCATGACTTCTTGGGCATGCGACTTGTCAAATCATCTAGGCCTATGAATAGTTAGTGACCAATTTAGCAAGCTCTTCATCAGGGGGCCATTGATCACCAAAAATCTTTAGTTTATATTGATGAGTAGTATATTTGGCATATAGTAATATTCTTACATCCTTTATGAAGCTATCTATTTGAAAATCCAATTTTAGCAACTTATCCAATTTTGCATTTTACAAAATATGGTCAATCTTATCTCCTTGAATTGTTGACTTGAAAAGTGTGAGGGAAATATTCTGGATCTCAGTCTTCCAAGCCTCTAATTTTCATACCACCATTGCTATCAAGTATATATGGTAATTGGCATTCCTCGAATGCCTTGAAGTTACTGAGTTTTTCAAGAATACTATGCAAAAACATCATTCAAGAATCACACTACCTCACTAGTACTTACAATATCCTCTGGAGCATTGGGATTATACTTGGCATTGAATAATATTATATTCATAATTAGCACTCTAGGGATCAAAAATATAAATCCAAAATATAAATCCTTTACTTGCTTAGAATAATATAAATACTTGCTTACAATATTATGTTCTTTTGTTGAAACCCGATCCAAAATATAAATCCTTTACTTGCTCTTTGTCCTCTAAGGCATCAATTTTAGTATCCTTCCTTCCTATTGTATCTTGTGCAATGGTAGATGAATTGTCTCATCCCAATAGTAGCAAACAACTACTTTCCTTCACTAATCTCCTCCCTTCCTCAAGGATCATGTTTGCAATATCAATATCTATTTTCTTCTTGATGCTTTGAGCCACATCATATTAATTAGATTTTCTCTTTGTTGGCTCTCATCCTTCTCTTTTTGTTTATCTAACTCCATATTTATTTTATATAGCAACATCTTAAATTCATTAGATCCAAAAAAGTTATCATCTGAGAGGAATTTCTCACAAGCTAAATCCCTTACATCCTCTATTGCTCTATCACTTTCATCGACATTCATTAAAGTTTTTCCTTGTGGGATAACTATTTTTATCTCTCTTCTAGGTGAAGTAATAGCTTTCCTAATCTCATCTTCGTTAGGGAAATGCTCACCAACTTCTTAAATTGTAACATCGTAATCTACAAAAGGCCAAATATTTCCAACTTCTGGCATTTCCATGGGTGGTTGATCACCACAACTTGATGCTAAAGATAATCCCAAAATTGGGACAATCAGTTGTTGAACTTCTTTCAAGTCAAGCTCTTGTTCTTCATTAACAAATTCCATAGGGTTTGGCTTTGGGACAATTAAGGGGCATCACTCCTATAGTATCAACATTCTCAAGCATTACCATCATTCTTTCTATTGGGTCCCTGATATTCCATAATGCTACCTTATAGCTCCCATCATTCAATTCTCTTCTCCTTTTGACTAATAGAATATCTCCCATTTGTTCCTTTTGACATCCTTTTCTTCTTTTACAAGGAAACTTCTAATCAAATCTTCTCTCATCCTATTAATGCTCATACCCTTATCTTCCTATAGCCCTCATATTGTGAATGAAGTGCATGGGATCATATCTCTTGCCTTAGGTAAAGTGCAACTTATAATCCAATAATTAGGAATCCAAAAGATCCAAACTAAGTAACAATGTGGAAATAAAAGAACTTCAAAGTTGAGGGTAAAAAAATCCCTTCTTATGCTCTTAAAATGAATCTTATCTAATTTTTTAAGTTTCCAAATAGCCTCTAGGAAAGCTACTCTCTTTAGTACCTAGTGTAGACATGTAAAATTGACCTAACACTCATCACACACCTTAAATGACATTTTCACATCATTGACATTATTATCATCAAATATCACTACATTTCACATCAAAAGCATCTAAAACCCTAATTTCCTCTATTAATTGAATAACAATACGTTATTTAATTAATTCACTTTTTCACCATTTTTGCCCAATTAAATAAATTACATTTATTTAATAAAGTCCTAAAACCCTAATTTCCTCTATTAATTAAATAAAAAGACGTTATTAAATTAATTCACTTTTTCATCAATTTTGACAAATCAAATAAATTTTATTTATTTAATAAAATCCTAATCTAACTTGATTCATCCTAATTAATTAAATAATGCCAATTATTTAATTATGTCACTAATTAATCCTATTCCCCTAAGTTAATTGAATTATTAAAACATAATAATTTAATTCACTTTCCCCCAAATTTGAATAATCAAATTTAATTATTCAAAACATCATCAAAAATCAAATCAAACAAATACCACTTTGTTTGCAAAAGTCAAACTTGATTTGCACATTCAACTCCCAAGAAGATTAATTAATTAAATCAATTAATTAATTATCCTCACCCACTTTTCATGATTGAGTAAATTACAAACCACCAATTGCTCCATCTATTGCCCAACTGATGAATCTATTTCTTGACAGATCAATCTAATATTCTTCAATCCCACAAATTATTCAATCCCATTGAGCTCTCAACATGATTTCCTTAATCGCACTAATTACGTAATCAATTTGCATAGATTATGCCCATCTAAATCCTCTCATCATCTTTCGACCGTCAATCAAGATATTCTACTATGCGGTCCAAAGCGTTCATTCAAAATCACAAATTCTATATAACAAACCTCTTTCCTCTCAAACAAGGATCGAAGAATCAATCATACAATGAAGTAATGCAGAGATCTTAACCTAGCTTTTGACATCTTCAAGCTTTTGCATGCAACAATGGAGACTTCACATTGATACGAACAACCCAACATCTTCACGAACGCACTCCGACATGGGATGGTAAACTTTCCTCTGTTTTTGAATTCGTTATGATATTGTAAGATTTCATTGTTTGTTTTCAATAGCTTAAAAGGCTTCATTTCATGAGTAATGGGCATAAATCTTGATTGTTATTTTTGATTTAGATTAGTTTCTATTCAATTCAATTATCTTGTTTATACTTACAAATTTCCCCCTTACATATTCTGGCATGCTTGGTGGGACCACGATCCTTAGCATTAACGATTTTCTGAGCTAAATTTGAAGTTGCAGGTTCCAGAAGCACACTGGAGAAATATTCACACATAGGTTCCAAAAAAAATTTGTACTTGACTTCAAGGTTTTAGCACACTTGACATGTTTTCTGGTGCTTCTGACATTTTCTTGAGCTTCTAATTTTTGATAGAGGTGCTTTTGACTTTTTCCCGCACTTTAGCTTTAAAAAAAAAAGGCACTTTCAATTTTTTTTGGCGCTTTTTCTTTTTGATAGGGGTCGCTTTTGACTTTTTCTCTTGCTTTTGCCTGGTTAAGCTTGGTTTGAAAGTTGAAAGTTAATCTTCAATTTCTAATGCTAATGGGTACTTATTCAAATGTTTGACAGGTGCTAATGTTTGTTTATGTAGGATTTGCAGGAGTATAATTGGTGTTTATCCAAAAACCATTAACACATTTATTGTAGGGAAGACGAATGGTTGAAGAATTTTAAATTTTCAAAGCTTTCATAAGTTAGAAAATTTTAATTTGGTGCTTAAAAAGAACCCCACAAACAAACATTCCAGTTTTCGGTGCTCTAAAATGAATCTTTTCCAAGCTTTATAAGTTAGAAAATGCTTTCGTTTGGTGCTTAAAAAGAACCCCACAAAAAAACATTTCGATTTTGGTGCATCTAAAATGAATGTTCAAAGCCTTCATATTAGAAAACACTCAAATTGGTGCTTAAAAAGAACCCCACAAATGAACATTTCTATTTCGGTGCTCTAAAACATGTTCAATTTTTTTGACCAAACGATTTCAATTTGTTGAGAGACGCACAATTGTTTTTGTTGACCATTAAGACAAGGTTTAGAACAAAAAATTTGGTTGGTGCTTAAAAATGAACAAATCAAATTCTTGTTTTGCACACTCTGATATTCTTTTTTTGAAATCCAGAAAAGTTCAATTTAGTGAACATAAAAAGAACCATTGCTATCTTGTACACACCTTATTTCACTTTTTTTTGGATAGCACCACTTGAGGGGCTTAAAAAGAGCACTGCGATGAAGTGTATTCTGTTATTTCATGTTTGGAAAAATAGGTGACTATCCTCTCCCCTCGTGCCTTTTTTGACGATCTTGGGTGATGAAAATCATCTTGAGTTTCACACATTGTTTTACTTCAAAGCATACCTTTTAGATGGCCTACCTTTTGAGACACCTCCTATGTTGGAGAACTCAAAGGCGACCCAAGTGGTACTTTTGTTTTGGTTTGCTATATAAATTATTGTGGGCGTGAGGAAAGTTCATCACCCACATGGTGATGCTCTATACCGACGAATGTCTCCCTCAGTATCTGTGTGATACGTAAAAACCTGCAAGGGTTGGGAGGCCTTTTAATTGAGTGAATCACCGCATGTATAGACATTAGTTATCTTGAAACATGACTAAGAACCAATGTTTGTAGAAGCTACCCCTTTTAACCAAAATATTCTCTGAAGTGGTGCATCGAAACTTTGATTTTGAGAAGTTACATACCAAGTCTAACTTATGGTTGAGTGTAAAAACCTCTCCATTCATTGCATGTAAAATCATCCCTTCGAGGAATGAAGTAAGCCCATCTAGGAGGAAGTGTCTATCTTTATGGTGTACATTGTCTTCACAAAATTTCCTAAGATTTATTCAGTTACTTTGAAAAACATCAAACTCTATGCTTGAATTAAAAATGAACACATCAAAACAAGCACTTAACATGGTTCTAAAACGACAAACCCTTTTGAATTAGTGTGAATCCTTTGAAAAGAGCCATATATTTGCACTCATAAAAGATGTTGTTTTACAATATCTTTGAAGGTTTTCGGATATTTAGGCTCACGTTTCAAGTCGCATTAGGGAAAAAAACATTGGAAACTATAACTTTAGCATTTCTAACTCTATGAACTTTGAGCTTTCCTGGAGGGAAACATTCTTAAGGTGTGGAAATCTAGGTCACATAAGTTTTGATTGTTGTGTTGCATGATATCACTTTCCAAATCTCAAAATAGATCAAACAAAAATCATATGAAACTGCAAAAATCATCAACGCTGCTGCCAAATACTAAAACTGGAAAATAAAATTGAATAGAGGCTACTTTTGCTACTATTTCAGCCACACTTGACAAAAAATTGGTTGCAGTTGCCAAAAATAGCTCACTTTTTCTCTCTGCATTATAACAGCTACTGATGAAAATCTGCTACTTTTGACAAAATTAGCGCACTTAGTACAAAAATGGCTGCACTTGATCATTTTTGTGCCGCATTTGAAAAAAATTTCCTAGTGCACTTGACCAAAAATTGGTCGCACTTGTCAAAAAAGCTCACTTCTAACTGTGCAATTCACCAAATTTGAAAGAATACCCATAGAGGCTGCACTTGAAATTTCTGTTTGCACTTGCTATTCAAAACTTAGTGCACTTGACAAGAATCTAGTTGTAGTTAACAAAAATTGTCGCTTTTACTCAAAACTGGCCACTTTTGCCTCAAGCCTATCACTTTTTCTTTGTTCTGCTAAAAAAAAAAGACAATCCGAAGTTGGTTACAAAATCCTTGTTAAAAATGAAACAATTGGAAACTTGAGATACATCATATAGTCCTTCATCCATCTTCAAACTCCATCCTAATTTTGGAAATCAAAATCAAGACAAACAAAACTTGGATTTTTCCTCACCCACACTTCTAAGATATCAAAAATTGCTTGAACCTCAAGGCTAGTTCAAGTAAGCTTTTCCGCAACATATCCTCTAGAAGAAGAAGTGAAAATCGATACAAGCCTTTCAACATTTTGAGTTCCAAAAATAGTGCATCCCAAAACATTGCTCAAACCTTAGGGGCCTTGAGAATCACAACAACCATACCAAAACACCAACACTTTCACCTTATGAGCATTTGGCATCCAGTTTCTCCAGTTCAACAACCAAACCTTACACCAACTGTCATACAACCAAACTTTGAACTAATTGAAGGAAAAAAAATAGACAGTAGTTTGAGGAGCTTCATATTCAAGACAAAGGAAATTCCAAACCAGTGGAGAAACACATCCAACATCCTAGATAAAGAGGAAGAGAAAGCATATCTCACATCTGAAAGGCCCATATTACCACCTCCTGCATGGAAATAGGTATCTATCCTTCATGATCTCTGGAAAGAATAAAATCCTTAAACGAAAATCCATAGTCCGCCTATCAAAGAAGCATCATAGTCAAAATTTTATCAAGGGACACATCTTGAAATATTATTGCAACCGAGACCTCTTGCTAAGAAAATTTTATACACACTTTTTAATGGGAGAGATAGACTTGCATAATCAATAGAAAATCCTAAAATCAAACACAATTTCATTTCCCTTAAAATAGAAAATCTGAAAAAATAAAATAATTCTTTTCCTTAACTAGGAGTCACAAAATGTTCACAAAAGCTTGGCAGTTGTTTATGACAATTACGAGATCACAACATAGAAAGAACATGGAAGCAAACAAAAGCAACACTAGCATACCACCAACAAAAGCCACAAACGATGAAAGTGGCCCATGGGGCTATAGGCCAAGTGACCTTGAAACACCTCAAAAAAGATCCACATTCAACGCAACACCTAGTGAGGAAGAGGTAATCTGTAGACAACAAGAAGCAATAGAAAGAGCAAACAAGAACCCAAAGGATATGGTTATAGAGGAGGTGGGTAGTCAAGAAGAAATAAATGATGAAGAGTTATTCCAACAGTCTAACAATCCTAAGGTGCTTAAGCTAATAGACAAACTCCTAAGAAAGGATCCAAACACTTACTTTTTCAAATTAGCACAGAGTGGTGCTAAATTTCCAATAGAGTTTAATGTGGAAGCCCTTAAATATCCTCATCTCATTCCCTTAGGAGATAACTCAGTCATGAGAGAAATACGTAAGCCATTAGAGATTCCAAACATGCCACTTGTATTCGCTCAAGGAAAAGATCAACCATTGGAAAACCCCTTGTATAGAAAACCAACTCAAATCGAACAAGTGACTGTGGCCCAACAATATCAAGGAGGTCCATCCCAATACGTACCATAGAGAAACAATCCACCCCTAGGACAATACATGCCTCAAAACACTTCATACAGTCCCCTTCCCAATCCAAAATACCAAAAACAAGGTGTGCCATAGGGTACCCTTTCCAATCAACAAGGTTGGTTATATGGTCCCCTTCCCAATCCATAGTACCAACAACAAGGTGTGCCACAGGGTACCCTTTCCAATCAAAAAGGTGGGTCACATGGTCCCTTTCCTAATTAATAGTACCAACAACAAGGTGTGCCACAGGGTACCCTTCTCAAGTTGTCCAATCAACAAGGTAACCCGCCAACACACCATTAGGGAAACCTTCCGTATAGTTCACCCCAACAACAAGGTGTGCCACAGGGTACCCTTCTCAATTCATCCCATCAACAAGGTAACTCGCCAATGCACCATCAGGGAAACCTTCAGTATAGTTCACCACAACAACAAGATGTGCCACAAGGTACCCTTCTCAATTTGTCCCATCAACAAAGTAACCTGCCAATGCACCATCAGGGAAACCTTCAGTATAGTTTGCCACAACAACAAGGTGTGCCACAGGGTACCCTTCTCAATTTGTCCCATCAACAAGGTATCCTACCAACACACCATCAGGGAAACCTTCAGTATAGTTTGACCCGACAACAAGGTGTGCCACAAGGTACCCTTCTCAAAATTTCCCACCAACGAGGTAAACTGCCAACGCACCATCAGGGAAACCTTCATTATAGCTCACCCCAACAATAGGGTGTACCACTAACACATTACCAAGGTACCCCTCCTTAACAACAAGGAGCTAACCCTCCTTACATTCAACAAGGAGTTGATCCTCCTTACATGCAACAAGGAGTTAACCCTCCTTCCACCCAACATGATTACCAAGGTCCCGTACCTTCGCAATAGCCAATATATGACCAAAACATGATAGGACAACAAGGTTACTATGCACAGGATCCTCAAACAAATGTACCAAAAAAAGAGATGGAAATGCAACTACAAGCAATGAATCAGAGAATATCAGATATGCAAATAGGGAAACCAAAGAAGACTTATACCCTTGAAGATATGTGTCCATTTCCTTTTGATTGTTCCATTACTATGCTTCCTTTTATGAAGAACTTCGAAATACCAAAGTTTGAAAAATACAAAGGAAAGGGAGATCCAGTAGAACACGTGAGATATTTCTCAGTAGCATGCATGGAATTCCAAAACAATGACTCTTACCTCATGAGATTCTTTCTTTGTAGTCTTACTAGTCACGTTATGGAGTGGTTCACCCATCTACCACTAGGAATTAAAAGCTTTGATGAATTGTCTACCAAATTCGTAACCCACTTCTCATTCAATATAGAACAAGACATCACCATCACAAATTTATACAAAATCAAGTAGAGTCAAGAGAATCCTTAAGGCTAGTTAATACAAATGGCCTATTCCCGACAAGGAGTCGGTAGACATATTCATTTCCAATGTCCAAGTAGAAGTCAACTACCAACTTACCATGTTCTATCCCACAAAATTTGAAGAGGCCATTGAAAAAGGACTGCACATAGAAAGGGCCCTTGTAGCAAGAGGGGTGATCAAGCTAAACAACCTAAGAGAAAATTCCTCTAATTCAAATGAGAAACCGAAAATCTAGGCCAAGAACAAAAAATGTTACAAATGATGGGGTAGTGGATGCTAGAGTAGTGTGGAATATACAAAATCCTAATGTACCTCAAAACAAACCTCAAGTGGCACAAACAAGTTATACTCCTAATAATACACAAAACAATCAACTTACCTATCCTCAAAACAATCAAGTAGTCAATCAAAAGACAAATCAAGGAGGGAAAAAGAGGCAATACGATCAACCAAGAAGGAATTTCACTGTATTAGGAGAGTCACTTGAGATTGGCATGCGTAAGCTAGTGCAAAAAAACCTCATCAAGGTAAATGATCACCCAAACTATGAGGAGCCAAGATTCAAAACACCATGGTACAACGAGAAGGATTTATGTGAGTTCCATAAAATCAAAGGACATGCCACAAACAACTACATGAGACTCAAGCACATCATAAAAGACTTGATAGACAAAGGGGAAGTGGATGTTGAACATCATCTTGGAAACAAGGACCTCTAGATATACACAAACCCAATCCCAAACCATGCTAGGAAGAATGACAAAGGAAAGGGCCAAGACTATCACAATGCTAACTACACTTATGGCCACATAGTTCTAGGTACCCTCTCTTAAGCATATGCCACTAGGGTAGATGTAGTGACTAAATGAGGTGGAGACAACGACTGTAATGTAACTATCCGTTGAGGGAGAGTTGTTGGGAAATTTCGGCCATCTCAGAAAGAAAAATCCAAGATTAGTAGTGCCTTTGGTAGCTTTTATTTTCTTAGATTGCCTTAAAGACATGAACTACTATGCCAAAAGTGGAATCAAACATAGTTCATTTCCCATATTGAACCTTAGAGAAAAGTTAATGCTAATTAAACAAGTTCCAAACAACACCATTAAACAGATTCAATCAAGCAGAACCATTAAACATGAAAGATGGAATAGAAAACATGAACACACAGATTTACATGGGGGAAAACCCTTTTAGGTAAAAAACCCCACACTCCAAAAGCCCAGATCGCCATTGTATTATTCAACAACATAATACAGTTCCAAATACAATTCAGGCTCTAAGTCTTTACATAGTTTACATCTTGTTCCATTTGGAGAGAATCTGGCAGCATAACCCTTATTCTATTTCCCTCTCCCCACTAACATTGTAGAACATTTAATGTTTTATAATATTCGTTCTCAACCAACAGGAAACAGTTCGGTTCAACTTCCAAAAACAAATGGTTAGAATACAGTTCAAACCTATCCAATTCGATCCTCTTTGTTGGCTTTTTTTAATTCATACACACTTCTTCGACATTCTAGTAACCAGTCATTACACCTTCCATGCTAGCCAAGCATCACCAATGAACATAACTGTCATCAGATCCCAACAATTGAAGTCATATCGGGTCATCAAAGAGACTTCAATCCATGTCCCTCCGACCATCCTGAAATGACCATCGCTCCATCCACTTCACAACGTCAATGTGAAGTGAGCAATGTATCGTCATTTCGATGAGACATCCTCTTGTCTCATGTTGAAGCAAGGATGTCACTCCAATGAAGGTTATATAGGAAAGTGTTCAACATTCACCAACAGGACCCACCAAGTCTTCAATTTTCCATCGACATGTCGAGGAGACAACTTAATATCTCTCATCAACACGGGAGTGTCATACCGATGAAGCTTATAGTGTTTAATTGAGTGGTCCCCATAATCTATGCGACATCCATGTCACTACCATACAACTGATGTCACCTTCCACGTAGAACAGTCCCACCTTAACAACACACTAAGGGCCCACTCAATTAGCACATCGAGGAGAAGTGCTTTAGAGTCCCGCTGAAGTCACAAAGTCCCACCGACAAGAGTCCCCACCTTCCATTGGCATGTTGAAGAGACATGATCCAATGTACCAGCGACAACGTTAAGTCACTCTGATAAGAGAATACTAAGGAAATCCCTTTGATATATACATGTCTCGCTGATAATACTTCTCCATATCGCCAATGCAACACCCTCCATCAAGATTTTGTTCAGACTAGTGACTTTGTCTCAACGATATTCAATTGGTTGTTCGACAATGTAGAGGCTTGAACACCAGTATGTTTGAGGAACCATTTCTCAACATTCTCCCACTTGCTAAAGAACGTATTTCCTACCAATCAATGCATGAATCCTCTCTATCACCTAGGACACTTGCAACATCTATAATATCCACCATCTCAGGCAACAATTCTAGCCATCCTCCAAAGAAAAAGAACATGCCATGGTGTATATGCACTAGTCTAATCTAAGACACCAACATCAAAACTAATTGACAACAGGGGCTTCAACACATTGCCACCACTCCACTGTGCTCACAAGCTATACAAAAGTAATATCAACTTCAAAGCTCCAGACTAGAACACAAACATGAAGCCATCCTCTAAAAAACAAGATAAAACACCAGTTAGAACAACAACCAAAATATTGACTGCTCCCATCCAATTGATTAACCCACGCGACTAAAAATAGCACCTACAACAAGTTATAATGCATCTAATCACACATACCTCTAAGGTATCAACATAAAAAAACTCATGCCACTTCATAACCAACCCATCAACTGCAAAAACAAGCTCCATGTGCCAACCAGTCGAAGAAGAAAAAACACATCCAGGAACTCCCACTGCATGGGTAATAAATCTAAAAAGATCAAAGGCATAACGAGTCTACCAATAGCATCATATATAAGTGTAAAATACAACATCATGTAGTACCAAGGAATCATCCACAATGATATGCACAATATGTAAATTGACAACCTATAAGAACAACTCTCATCACAAGTTTGCACAACTCTCCCAAGTTCTCCACACCCAACAAAGGAAAGAGATAAAGAACCTCCATGTCATCACCCAAGAACATAAGTGAAAACACATGACTACAAGCTAGTGATCACTACAACTCCAACCAAACCTCAAACCAATGTAATGTGAAACCAAACATCTAGGAAGATAACCAAGAAAAAAGAGAGTAACCTCTACACATCATGTACTTGTAGAAAATCCTCCTACATACACCTCTAAATGTCAACTATGGCAAGTATGATCTCCTTCACAATACCCCAAAAGAAAATCCATAACAACACCCAACTGTTCAATCACCAAGATCAAACGTAACATATGTTTCATGTAATCAACATGGATGTAAGCCTCTCAAAGAAGATCAAACTATTTCATTTCCCATTTCAAGAAATACGCCCAATGCATCTCCTAAAATCAACATCAATGAATGTAATCACAATGCATAAGGAGATAACCATGCTATCCATCTCTCACAATGAATCCTTCAAAATCATCTAATAGCAGTTCAAGATCCATATCCATGAAAGAAAGCATAAAACACCTGAGAGAAATAATGTGAAATACCTCTCAAGCGATAAATTGTCGAGTAGACGAAGAGTAGGGAATGAGAATGCTCCTCCAGGGCAACCAAGTCAACATGACTTCTCCAAGAGCAATCTCCTCATTGGTCTTTGTTGAACTCATGTCCAACCAAGGTGAAGGCTTCTCGAACTTTCTACTAAAATCTTCATCAAGAGTAACCATCAACACTTCTCTCCTTTCAAGAGAAATACAACCTCACCTTATCCTTCATGTATTCATGAGAACTTGCAAACAATCATCTCATGCCAAAATCCAAATGCATCATGCACTATCATGAATTTCTCAAGCATATGACCAATGCACCCAAAACACAAAGAATTACCAGACCCTTGTCAAAGCTCCAATCATCTGAATCAAGAACTTATCTTGACATCATGATCTACACATCCCCTTTAGGAGATTCCATGCTTTGAAAGTGAACTAACCATGGTCTCAAGAGAAATGCAACATGCCAAAACTCTAATGCACAATCAAGAGTCTATCATGACATTAAGCAAACAAACTATAAACCAACATCACCTGTCAAGCACTTCCAACACCTCAACCAAAGACTCCAATAATCCTCCATGGTTCTAAGATGTTGCACATCTTCAAATAGCGTCCATGCAAATGCAAAAGAACCCTTGTACAACAACAGGATCTAAGAGCTCCTCCTAATAACATTTGCAACACTAGAGAAGACCATCCATCACCAAGTGATGAACTCACAGTCATTGCTAAAGTTCCCACTGAACCGTGACAACCGAGCTCTCAAGCATCATGACACAACATCTGCTAATCTGAAAATCCTTTAGGTCCACACATCAACATATCCAACCAACAACAGTACCAAGCAACACCAAGATCTCCAAAACTAAGCAAAAAAATTACCATCACTACCAAAAGCTTACACAAAGTAGTGTATCCAAGCTATCCATGACATCATGATAAAACATGCTACATGTCCCCATAATCGACTATTCAAGTACTCAACACCATCCATCATCTCATCTCAAAGAAACCATACCAATGCACAAGTGACCACAAACAAGGCCAACTAACAAGTCTGCATTAACATTGATTCAACCTTGTGGATATAGAGAGTCCACTTTCGAGTTGTCCCACAACAAACATTTAGGTAAAGATAGCACACAAAATTGCACAACTCGTAGATCCATTCAATATATCATACAAAACCATCATCACACTAAAATTGCAAAACTGAGATCTCAAAGAGAATTCGCCATGTAGACAACATGACTCAAACACCAGATCAAGTTCAAACCTGATTTACCAATCATTTCCACAACAAGCACCATAGTCTAGGAAACCAACAAGCACCACCACAAATTTTTTGAGTGACAAGTCACTTACCAACACTCCCATGCACATAAAGAATCACACCTCACACCATGCATGAAGCATGCATGTAGAACTACAACTATCTCATCCAGCAATGCCCCAAAAGCTAGGGTCTAGAAAATAGTTTAACAACAGCTCCACAAAATCACAAGTTTTCTTGACCGTGTAAAACCTGCAAAACCACTGTGTTTGAGAACACCCATGCATACCCATATCCACTTCACATTTGGATGACTCAAAATTTTGAAACATAAACACCATAACATTTAAACCATAACAATGGAATAACATGAATATGCATAACCATAGATTCTTTAAACGAGAATCTATAAAACCCCTCAAATCCAAAGAACATGAATCTGAGTGATGCAAGTACAAAAAATCCTTGAAAGGAAACAACAGTTCAGGAACTCCAGGACCATATCAAGCCAACTCCAAAACCGCCAACATGCACATGCATTCAAGAGAGAGACATGCTATTTCAGAAGCTTCCAGACCATCTAATGAGCAACTCCATAGCCTACATGCAATCAGGGTAACATAAAGCTATGCCTTCCAATACCAGGATAAAACACCCAACATAAGCACATTTATCTATAGTTGAGAAACAACTAAAGCTTCTCCATATCATTAGGGAGCCTCTCACACAGACACCCAATATGGAAGATTTGTTGCAACACAACCACAAAGAAAAATATTCCACCCCATGCATCAAGATTAAACTGTTTCCAACTCACGAGCTTTAGGTCACATCATTTCAATATGACCAACTCAAGTTTCTCCATCTTCCCCATCCTTCATACTGCGTGTTGTCTCTTGAAACTCAAACAAAAGAGAAAGAATTTCTACTCACCAAAGGATCAATCCATCAGTCAATTCCTTCAAATTTCCTCAATCCTGCCACATTAAGAAATATTCATAGAAGGAATACCCATAACCATTAACACTCTAGGAAGAATCAAATCCCAGAAGAAGGCTCTGATACCACTTGGGAAATTTTGGTCATCTTAGAAATAAACATCCAAGATTAGTAGTGCCTTCGGTAGCTTTTATTTTCTTAGATTGCCTCAAAGACACGAACTAATATGCCACAAAGCGGAATCAAACAATTCATTTCCCACATTGACCCTTAGAGAAAAGTTAATGCTAATTAAACCAGTTCCAAACAACACCATTAAAAAAATTCAATCAAGCATAACCATTAAACATGAAAGATGGAACAAAAAACATGAACACACAGATTTACATGGGGAAAACCATTTCAGGTAAAAAACCCCACACTCCAAAAGCCCAGATCGCCATTGTATTATTCAACAAAAAAATACAGTTACAAATACAATTTAGGCTCTAAGCCTTTACAAAGTTTACATCTTGTTCCATTCAGAGAGAATCTGGCAGCATAACCCCTATTTTATTTCCCTCTCCCCACTGACATTACAGAACATTTAATGTTTTATAACATACATTCTCAACCAATAGGAAATGGTTCAATTAAAATTCCACAAACAAATGGTTACAATACAATTATAACCTATCCACTTCGATCCTCTTCGTTGGCTCTCTTTAGTTTATACACACTTCTTCGGTGTTCCAGTAACTAATCGTTACACCTTCCATGCCAGCTAAGCATCACCAACAAACATAACCGTCATCCGCTCCCAGCCACTGAAGTCATATCAAGTCATTGAAGAGAATTCAATCCATGTCCCTTTGACCACCCTATGTCACCCTGAAATGACCATCGCTCCATCCACTTAATAACGTCGATGTGAAGTGAGAAATGTATTGTCATTTCGATGAGACATCCTCTTGTCTCATGCCGAAACAAGGATATCACTCCGATGAAGGTTATACTGCCAAGTGTTCAACATTCACCAACATGACCCACCAAGTCTTCATCTTTCCATCAACATGTCAAGGAGACAACTTGATATCTCTCATCGATACAGGAGTGTCACATCGATGAAGCTTATAGTGTTTAACCGAGTGGTCCCCATCGTCTATGTGGTATCCATGTCACTACCGTACAACTGATGTCACCTTACACACAAAATGGTCCCACCTTAACAATGCACTAAGGTCACACTCCATCAGCACATTGAGGAGACAAGCTTTAGAGTCCCACCGAAGTCACAAAGCCCAACAACAAGAGTCCCCACCTTCCATCGACATGTCAAAGAGACATGATCCAATGTCCCAGTGACAGCGTTAAGTCACTCCGATAGGAGACTCATTAGAGTGTTGAGGAGACTATTAAGGAACTCCCTTCGATATATACATGTCTCACCGACAATACTTCTCCATATCGCCAATGCAACACCCTCCATTGGGATTTTGTTCAGACTAGTGACTCTGTCTCGATGATATTCAACTGTCTATTTGACAATGTAGAGGCCTGAACACTTGTACTTTTGAGGCACCATTTCTCAATAAGAGTTACAATACAAGGAGCCCCATCTAAGCCCACGACTAAGTCATCAAATGACTATAGCATTGTGGAGCAGTTGAAGAAGACTCTTGCCTTGATCTCAATCCTAGAATTGCTAAAAATATCACCCACCCATAGGGAGATACTAGAAAAAGCATTAGAAGCATCAGTCTCTAACGACCTCAATCTGGATCAGTTCTAAGCCATGGTTGGGAAAATCATGACCAATCACCATTTATTCTTTTCTTAGAAAGACCTTCCACAAAAGTCATTCCACAACCAAGCCATGTACATTGAGATTCGTTTCCACAAAAACATGGTCAAATGAGTGTTGATAGATAATGGTGTAGGGCTAAACATATTTACCTTGAAATTTGTGAAACAACTAGGGTATTCTAGCAATGTGATAGACAAAGCAAAGAGCATTACCATAAGGGCCTATGATGACCTTGAAAGGAATTCAAAAGGAATAGTCAAGCTACTAGTACAGGTAGGACCATCCACCACAAAAACCACATGTCAGGTACTTGAGCTTGAGTTACCTTATAAACTCCTTCTAGGACGCCCTTGGATTCATGCATTACAAGCAGCTCCTTCAACCTTTCACCAATGTCTAAAATTTCCTCACGATGGAAAGGAGGTGACATTATATGTCGATCTTGAACCCTTCCACTTTTGTGCAAAATTGGAAGAGAAGTATAATAAAATCCATCATATACCCAAAAATGACACATCCTTTCATTCATTCTCATATTTTGACCCTTCCACACTACCATCAACCTCAATTAAACCAACAACAAGTGACCAAACAAAAACAAAAACCAAGGTTCAAGTACTTGACAGGGGTAATGGAAATTATCACTTCAACCAAGCATTTTACATTGGCATGCTTCCACTGACACCCAAGGTTTATGAAGGACCAAAGGATATTAAATATGTTCAAACAATACAAATGATAGCCAAACCCATAATTTTCACCAAGTGGGGAGATATGAAGGATGAAGAGATATTGAAAGAAGACTTGTCATCTATGATCTACAAAGAGGACCAAAAGGAATCAGAACAACCACAACCCATTCTCATCAATCCTAGTAGCAAAGGCTATTAGTTAGCTAAATAAATGGGATATGAAGGAAAATGTGGCCTTGGACTACACAAACAAGGTAGATGGGAGCCCATTATAGTGGAATAGAGAAAAAAAACATGAGACTAGGTTATAATTCAAAAGACATGGTTACTCCAACTACTAAACGTACCTCTTTTAAAGAACGAGAGACTTCTACTAACGCTAAGACATTGGATATCTACCACATTATGGACAATGATTTACCCGTCAAGAATTATTTGAAAAATTTAGCATTGATATGTTCCTTATCCAACTTCTCAAAACCATTCCTAATGACTATTATTATTCTAGAAAAGACTCTAATGAATACAAATGGGATTCTCCTTCCTTTATCATTGAATATGATTCCCCCATTTCTAGCGATAATGACCTAGACACCCAATGAGAGAATGATACCAAATCAATACTAACCATTTCAACAAACTCTATAAGCTTTGTAGATAATGATGGGAGCCTACCCCTCTGCTACCCATAATTGATAGATTGGGACCAACAACAACATACACCTATTGTGGATCAATTCCAAAATGATGAAGCAATCATAGAGTTTATGGGACTTCGAATTGACATACCAACAAGAGATCACAAAGTAGGGTTCATCATGGAACTCGAACATGATGCATACCTCAGTGGGGAGATTGTATCTTCTAGTCACAAAAGTGAAAAAGATAATATAAAGATCAAAATGAGATCCCCTAGAGAAAACCATAATGTGGCTCTATCAGATCCTAAAAAGAAGAAAATAAAGGATGAATCTAAAGGTGAAAACCTCGGAAAGGTTCCCGAGGATGGAGGATACAATCTCCCCATATCTGAATATTAAGAAAAGTCAATGCTCATAGTAGAAGAAATAGAATCCATATAAATCTTGGCATAATAGAGAACCCAAAGATCCCATACCATGCACTGTCACTTGATCGTGAGGAGAAAGCAAACTTCACAACATTCATCAACGAAAAAAAGATAAACTTTTCCTACACCTATGTTGACATGCCTAGACTAGATCCAACATTAGTTATACATCATTTGGTCATAATCCCTGGAGAAAAAACTATTAAGCAAAAATTAAGGAAAATGCATCCTCAAATAGCACTGTTGGTAAAGGTAGAACTAAAGAAATTACTAGATGTGGGTTTCATCAGACCCATCAATTATCTAGAATGGATATCAAATCTAGTATCATTGTTAAATCCCACTGGGTGCATAAGGATATGCATAGACTTTTGAGACCTGAACAAATCCTACCTAAAGGAAAACTTCCTGCTTCCAAGTATTGACATGATAGTGGATCTAACAATAGGGCATGAGATGATATCATTAATGGATGGTTTCTTTAGGTATAATCAGATAAAAATATCCCTTGATGATCAACACAAAATGACATTCACTTGTGCTTGGGGGACCTTCTGCTGGAATGTCATGCCATTTGGTCTAAAAAAATAGGAGCAACTTATCAAAGAGCAATGGCAACCACCTTCCATGATATGCTACATACAATCATGGAAGACTATGTGGATGATATCCTAGTGAAGTCCGTCAAAAGGGAAGATCACTTGACCAATCTTGCAAAGGTGTTTGATAGGCTTGAACAACATAACTTGAGACTCAACCCAAAAAATGTGTGTTCAGAGTAACATACAGAAAGCTATTGGGGTACATAGTATCAAGAAGGGGAATTGAAGTGGATCCTCTGAAAGTGAAGGCCATATTAGAAATTTCTCCACCAAAGACATTGAAGCAACTAAGAAGTTTACAAGGGAAGCTATAATCCATTAAGTGATTTATTGTACAACTAGCAGACAAATGTCACCCATTCACTCATATCCTACACAAGGACATCATCTTCAAGTGGGATGGGATTTGTGACCAAGCGTTCCATCAAGTCAAGGAGTACCTACTCACTCATCCTGTACTCATGCCACCTATTCCATAAAAAGAAATGATACTCTAAGTGTCTACAACACAAGAAGTGTTGGGAGCTCTCCTAGCACAACTAGATGATAATAACAAAGAAAGAGCAGTCTACTACATCATCCGAACACTGGTGGGCTACGAGTTGAACTACTCACCTATAGAAAGAGGGTGTCTCCCAATCATATTTGTGCTACAAAAGATGAGACACTATATATTGAACATACAAGTAAAGTTGATTTCAAAGGTAGACCCTGTAAGGAAAGCTAGATGCGGAACCAACTCTCCTAACGTCAAAACCTTAGGGAAGAATGCAGATATACCTTTTAAATTTTACAATGACATTACAATTAAGATGCACTAGAAAGAGATTATTGAAACAGAGAAATAGACAAACACATATGAACACCAGATATACGTGGGAAAACCCTTACGGGAGAAAAAACCACCACACCAAGAGAAGTCACTTTGTATTACAGTAATAAAGATTATATACAGATATCTGACTTATCTTTCTGATGTCAGTTTACAACAACATTCACCATTAACAACCTTGTTAAAAAAAATTCACGTTATAGTCTTCACAGAATAGAATTCATCCACTGATCATACAACCACACAACAATCCATCGAACCATCGAACCAAACATCATCTGCTATTCCAGACTATAACCATGATGCACCTGTCTATCGAGCTTCCTCTCAGAACTGCTAGAACGAACTGTCTTCCAATAATTCCCATTCGGCTTCTCTGATTGGTCGACAACGAGCCAAATAGGATGGTCTTCACTCGGTCAAAAGGCTTCAATCTGTGTTGGCATGTCAGTGAGACACTGACCATGTCTCCCCGATGCCACACAACTTAGCATCTGATATCGCCAAGAGTTTCCTCATTGGAAAGACTCATATCACTATTCACAAGTCACATCAACCTCAACATTGCTATCGGCAAGACTTACCGCTCGCCAAGAGGTTACACCGAGACTTCTTAAGTTACACCGAAGCATCCAATAGTCGGCAAGACATATTGCTATTGCCAAGACATCACAGTGAATACTTCATGTTATTCCGAAGTGTCCAAACAGTCGGTAAGATTTACCACTTTCACCTAGACGTCATACTGATGCCTCCAAGTTACACCGAAACGTTCCACTGTCGGCAAGAGAATCAAATTTCGACAAGAATTCTTACCAAGCCACCATAGGTTATCCTGATGACTCAGTTTCCATGAGTCTCCCCGACATCCTAGTGAGTCGCTGTCGGCAAGACAGCCCACCATCGCTAAGACTTCATATAGAAGCAAGTGTGTTACACTGATGACTCCAAGATTTTCCCTGTCGGCGAGACTTCTCTTCATCACTAGGACTTCACACTGAAGTAAGCCTTTCGGCCAAGGGTCTCCTCGATATACGATATGAATGGCCTATCGGCCAGAGATCTCCACTCGATAGGAGGTCATACTGAACACAATATGTCATAGCGATATGATCATTCGGTGAGACTGAAGCAAGGTCACAGCGGCCTGAACTATTCAACAAGATTCAACTGCTAGTCGGCCAGACACAAAAGATGTCACACCGACTTGGCCCTTTCAGAGGTTTCAGCCTGTGGAATTAAGGCACATATTTCCAACAATCTCCCACTTGACGAAGATCACACAGGCACCTTCAGAGCACAACAAAACTTACTGAAAATCATGGGCACTAAGGCCCATTGAATTGGCACACCACCTGAACTTGTCTGTGCTCACTGGCTTCATCAATGCATCTACAACATTCTCTAGAGTATCAACTTTTTCCAAACTCACCTTTCCATCCTCCACCATATCTCGTACAAAGTGGTACTGTACATCTATATGTTTCATCTTGGCATGGAAAGTAGGATTCTTTGCCAGACAAATTGCACTCTGACTGTCACAAAAAATAGTTATTTTCCCTGGATCAAAACCAATGTTAGAACACAAACGTTTTAACCAAACTGCTTCTTTACAAGCATGTGTAGCTGCCATGTATTCAGCCTCTATAGTGGACAAAGCGAGTACAACCTGTCGCTTACTAATCCAATTCACTGCACCACCATTCAATATGAAAGCATATCCACTGGTGGACCTCCTACTGTCAATGTCCCCTGCCCAATCAGAATCTACATAACCTCGAATGCTAAGAGTCCTATGTGATTCAACCAAGTTCCCATGGTAACACAAAGCATATTTTGAAGTCCCCTTCAGATATCTAAACACTCTCTTCAATACATCCCAATGTGTCCTTGCAGGATTAGCCATAAATCGACTAAGAACTCCCACTGCTTGGGTAATCTCTAGCCTTGTACAGACCATTGCATACATAAGACTGCCAACCGCACTAGCATAGGGTACACTGGTCATGTCCTCCATCTTAGTAGGAGATTTTGGATAGTCTTCAATAGATAGCTTCGTTCCCTGCAAGACTGGAACAACTAGCTTCTTGCAATCATTCATGCAAAATCTCTCTAGAACAGTCTTGATATACTTACTCTGACTGAGCCAAAGTTTTCTACTATTCCTGTCCCTAGTTATCTCCATCCCCAGAATATACCTTGTTGCACCAAGATCTTTCATTTCGAACTTAGCAGACAACTGAGACTTAAGATCAGAAATCATCAACTTACTATTGCCTATGAACAACATATCATCAACATAGAGAGCAATAATAAGAACTTGATCACTTTCAGCTTTGTAATAGAAACAATGATGATTTTGATCTTACAATCTCTGGTACCACATTCTAGGTGTCCGCTTTAACCCATACAAGAGATTTTTAACTTGCAAACCAAATTTTCTTTACCTTTTTCAACAAAGTGCTCAGTCGACATATAGATTTCTTCTTCAAGATCACCATGAAGAAATGTTGTCTTCACATCCATCTATTCGACCTCTAAGTCATACGCTGCTGCAAGTGACAAAAGAAATCTGATAGACGTCGGCTTAGCTACAGGAGAAAAATCTTCCCATAATCAATTCCCTCTACTTGGGAATAACCCTTCGCAACCAATCTTGCCTTGTACTTTTCCACACTGCCATCCAGATCAATCTTCTTTTCAAATACCCATTTGTAGCCCACAAATTTTCTACCTTTAGGCAATGACACTAAACCCGTATCATTCTTTTCTAATGATGCCATTTCTTCGTTCATGGCTTCCAACTAAGAGTCTAAATCAGACATTCTAAATGCCTCTTTACAGTCCTAGGCTCATCAGTGCTAGAAATTAAAGCATAGGCACAAGTAGAATCTATCAAAGAGAACTCATACCTATCAGGTTGTTTTCTTTCATGGGTTGACCTCCTCACTTTGAGGCTGAGGTTCTTCTTTCTTCTTCAGAACTACTTGAGCTCTCCTTAGTTTCAGGTACATTTTGAATTCTCATTCCTCTTTATCTGGTGTCAGAGGAATTTCAACTACATCCTTATTGTTTTCTGACTTTGTATCTGACTGCAGATCCAAGGTAGAAGGCTTCAGCTCATGAAAGATTACACTTCTATTGTATACAACCTTCTCCGTATTAGGATTCCAAAGCTTGTAACCTTTTATGCCAGCACTATAGCCAATACAGATACATTTGACAACCTTGTTCTCCAACTTAGATCTTTTCTCATATGACACATGAGCATATGCCTCACAGCCAAAAACACAAATATGTCTTAAGGAGGGCTTCTTACTAGACCACGCTTCCAAAGGTGTTTTCTCAACAAGAGTAGAATTTGGAGAATGATTAATCAAGTAACATGCAGTAGCAACAGCCTCAGCCCAAAACTTCTCCTCAAGCCAGCACTATCAGATACTTCGTGCTCTCTCCATCACTGTCCTATTGAACCTTTCTGCAACTCCATTTTGCTGTGGAGTATAAGGTGTAGTCTTATGTCTTTAAATCCATGGTCTTTACAATACCTCTCAAAATCATCGTAACAAAATTCACCGCCATTATTAGTCCTTACATTTAATTTTTTCCAATTTACTTTTCTGGTTCTTAAAATCCTTAAACTGAACACTTTTGATTTACTTTTTCAAAAATAAACAAATGTTCTCTCGAATAATCATCAATGAACGATACATAGTACCTTGACTTAGACAAAGAAGGAACATTTACTAGACCAAATACATCAGAATGAATATAATCTAGCAAACCAAAGATTTATGAGGACTAGAATAAAATGAAACACGGTGTTGTTTTCCATATATACAATGTTCACAGAATTCAAATTCAAGGTTACAATCTTCAAGCCCCTCAACCAAGTTTTTATTCTTCAAGGTTTTAAAACCTTTCTCTCCAATGTGGCCTAGCCTATGATGCCAGAGAATAGTCTTTTCTGCTGGAAGTTTAACTTCCATAGAGTTTACACAATTAGGAACATTTCCCTCTTTTCCTCCATGAGTAGCTTTCTATGACTTTACAGAGACATTGTTACATTGAACAACATGTGCATCAGCTTGTACAAGGTACCAATATAAGCACCCCTTGCTAGCACCATTGAGCCTCTAGTCATCTTGCAGCCATTTCAGAGAATGTGACTTGCACTCCAATATCATTTAGCATACTTTTACGAAAGTAAGTTTGAGCCACCTAGTATATGCATTACATTATTGATTCCTTCACTGCCATCATGGAATTGCATTTGACTCTTCCACGCCAACAATTTCCAAAGTTGAATCACTTGCCAAGTACACCTTTCCACCATCATATTCTTCATACTTTGTGAACCAATCTCTATGAGATGTCATGTGGAAAGATGCTCTAGAATCAATTAGCCAGACATCTCGATGCCTATGTAGGCTACAATGAAGGCATCTCCATCACTATGAGAAGAATCATTGTCGGAAGAATACTTCTTCTTCTTCTTCTTCTTTACATCCTTTCGGACATGACCAGGTTGCCCACAGTTCCAACACTTCACCTTGGACTTCTTGCTAGAGAATTTGATCTCCCTCTAATTTTGATTTAGATTTCTTGTCCTTCTTCTTACCTCTCTTTCGACCTTCCTCTAACAGCAAGGGCCTCCTTCGCCATCTCAGAAGATTTCCTTCTCATTTCTTCTGATAACAAAGAAGCAACAACATCTTCCATCTTGAAACTGGATGTTGTACTCCCAATAGCCATCACAAGGTGATCCCATGAATCTGGCAAAGACACAATATCAATACAACGATCCTCTTCATCAATCTTCACACCAACAGATGTTAACTGTGCAATTAATATTGAATGCGTTCAAATGATCAGCAACAAAACCTCCTTCCCCGTGCATTCTCAAAGTGTACAACTTCTTCCTCGTGAACTTTATTCACCAAAGACTTCCGATAAATAGATGCTAGTCTCTTCCACAAGGAAGATGTAGTCTTCTCTTCATGCACATTGAGAAGAACGAGTCCGCCAAACAGAGCCTTATCACTCTTAGACTTTCTATCTGCAAGGTCCCATTCTTCTTGCTTCATGCCTGTAGGTTTCACTGTAGACACAACAATCCAAAGATCACGATCAACCAATAGATCTTCCATCTTAAGTTTCCACAACTCAAAATTGCTGCCATTGAACTTCTCTATTTCAATCTTTCCTGATGTGCTTTCCATCTCAATCTATAATTAGAACTTGAAAAACTTCTACAAGACTCCCACTGAATAGAAATTGACACAAAAAACCCAACGTACCCACAAGGATAACACAACTGGCTAGGATCTGATACCACTTGTAAGGAAAGCTAGGTGCAAAAGCAACTCTCCTAATGTCAAAACCTCAGGGAAGAATGCAGATATACCTTTTAAATTTTACAATTAAAGTCCAATTAAGATGCACTAGAAAGAGATTACTGAAACAGAGAAATATAAAAACACATATGAACACCAGATATACGTGGAAAAACCCTTACGGGAGAAAAACCCACCACACAAAGAGAAGTCACTTTGTATTACAGTAATAAAGATTACATACAGATATCTGACTTATCTTTCTGATGTTAGTTTACAGCAGCATTCACCATTAACAACCTTGTTACAGAACATTCATGTTATAGTCTTCACAGAATAGAATTCATCCACTGATCATACAACCACACAACAATCCATTGAACCAGACATCATCTGCTATTCTAGACTATAACCATGACACCCCTATCTGTCGAGCTTCCTCTTAGAACTGCCACAACAAATTGTCTTCCAACGGTTCCCATTCAGCTTCTCTGATTGGTCGACAACGAGCCAAATAGGATGGTCTTCACTCAGTCAAAAGGCTTCAATCTATGTTGGCATGTCGGTGAGACACTGACCGTGTCTCCCCAATGCCACACAACTTAGCATCCAATATCGCCAAGAGTTTCCTCATTGACAAGACTCATATCGCTATTCACAAGTTACATCGACCTCAACATTGCTATCAGTAAGACTTACCACTCACTAAGAGGTTACACCGAGACTTCTTAAGTTACACTGAAGCATCCAACAGTCGGCAAGACATACTGCTATCACCAAGACATCACAACGAATACTTCATGTTATTCCAAAGTGTCCAAATGGTCTGTAAGACTTACCGCTTTCGCCTAGAGGTCATACCGATGCCTCCAAGTTACACCGAAACGTTCCACTATCAGCAAGAGAATCAACCTTTGACAAGACTTCTTATCGAGCCACCATAGGTTATCTCGATGACTCAGTCGCCATGAGTCTCCCCGACATCCTAGTGAGTCACTGTCGGCAAGAGAACCCACCATCGCTAAGACTTCATATCGAAGCAAGTGTGTTACACCGATGACTCCAAGATTTTCCCTATCGGTGAGACTTCTCTTCATCACTGGGACTTCACACTGAAGTAAGCCTTTCAGCCAAGGGTCTCCCCGATATACGATATGAATGGCTTATCGGCCAGAGATCTCTACTCAGTAGGAGGTCATACCGAACACATGTCATAGCGATATGATCATTTGGTGAGACTGAAGCAAGGTCACAATGACCTGAACTGTTCAACAAGATTCAACTGCTAGTTGGCCAGGCACAAAAGATGTCACACCGACTTGACCCTTTCAAAGATTTCAGTCTGTGGGATTAAGGCACATATTTCCAATAGACCCACTAAAATACCTACTAGCAAAAGCAACCTTAAGAGGTAGAATTGCTAAATGGGTAGTGATTCTTAGTGAGTTTGACATAAAGTATGTGGATAGGACAGCCATCAAGGGGAAAATAATAGTAGACCAACTAGTAGAGGCACTGATGGAGGATTATAAGCCGACTTCCCAAACGAGACTATATTGTTGATAGAACAGACAAGCCATTGGACCCTATACTTTGATGGGTCCCACATTCAACATGGCTCTAGAGCAGGTTTCTATTTCTCACACCATAGGGAGATGGTATACCCAAGGCATACGAAATTGCATTCCCATGCACAAACAATATATCATAGTATGAAGCTCTAATCACAAGGCTCAAGATGGCTATTGAATGGAGGATAAAAGAACTACAGGTATTTAGAGACTCTCAATTGGTGATCAGACAAGTGAATGGTGAATACCAAACAAAAGATGACAAGCTGATGCTGTATAAAAGAATGGTGGATAGCTTCAAGGAATATTTTTTCAAAATAAATTTTGAGTAGATTCCTCAGATCAACAACAAAGTAGCCGATACCATGGCAACAATAGGCTTGCTTCTTGATATCTCGCAGAACATTCCTAAATATGAGTTGCTTGTGGAGCAACTGCTCGTAGCAACATTCAACATCCCAGAATCAAAACTAGTGTCTGTTGTTGTTGGCCCTAGTTCACCATGGTACCAAGACACATTTGATTACACCTAGCATGGTATCATACCACTTGACCTAACAACCACCCAAAAGAAGACCTTTACTTGTAGGACTTCCCGATTTATGATATTAGGAGATACTTTGTATCATTGTAGTCTAGATGGTATGCTGATCCAATGTCTTAATGCGAAAGAAGTGCAAACAACCTTACGAGAGGGACATGAAGGTGTTTGTGGGTCCCACTCTAGTGAACCTAACCTAGTCCAAAAGTTGCTGAGGACGGGGTACTATTGGCCCTCCATGGAATAAGATTGTATTTAGTATTCCCGAAAGTGCTTTCAGTGCCAACAACATAGTGACATCGTTCACACACTAGCACAAGAGTTGAGACCCATCACAACATCATGGAATTTTTCATAATGGGGATTAGACTTGGTAGGTAAGATTTCTCCTGCTTCCTCTAATGGGCATAAGTTTATTATTATTGCCACTGAGTACTTCACCAAATGGATAGAAGCAATTCCATTGACCTACATCACTGGAAAAAGGATATCAAAATTCATTTTGAATTATCTGATTTGTAGGTGTGAAATTCCCCAAACAACATAATAGACAATGGAACCCCATTCAAGAATCAAGACATCCAAGAGATTTGTTCCAAATTCTCTATCCAACACAGGTTCTCTATGCCCTACTACCTCCAAGGAAATGGTAAGGCTGAAGCATCTAACAAAACCATATTGAAGATACTAAAGAAAACTGTTAATGACACCGACTGTGATTGGCATTTGCAACTGAACCCAACCCTATGGGCTTATCAAACCAGTATTCAAACACCTACAGGTGCCACACCTTTCTCCTTGGTCTAAAAATTGGAAGTTGTCTTACCTATCAAATTTAAAATTCCGTCATTGTGAATCTCACTAAAAGGAATGGTCAACAATGAAGAGTATCAAGTCTCCAGATTAAATGAGTTGCAAATTCTAGATGAAAGGCATTTGAGCATGTTAAACCATCTTCAAGTTTATTAGAATCGACTCAAATGAAGCTATGACAAAAGGATCAAGGACAAAAACTTTCAAATTGGCGACTTGGTATTCAAGGAGAATCAAAAGGTACAACTGAATCAAGATGGCAAAGGAAAATTTGAACCTAATTGGTTAGACCCATTTATCATAACAATAAGCTACGATTTTGGAGCTTACCAATTGGCTACTCTTGAAGGAGAACCCTTAGTTGAACCATTGAACAACAACCATCTCAAGAAGTTCTATACATGAAACAAGTCATAATACCCCATGCAAAAGGGTAAAAATCCAAAAAAAAGTAAAAAAATCGAAAAGCAAGAAAAATAGTAAAGAAAAATAAAATGTTCTTTTAGTGAAAACCACTTTGTGGTGATCCTAGAATAGGTACCATAGTGAAAACCTGTCAAATAGGTGCTATGTTTGAATAAAACTTGCATTATTATCTATCGGTACTATCCACAACATCAACCATTCATTCCCTAATAAATCATGTGTCCAACCATGGCTTGGTACTGATTTATGAAAGTAGTCTTGTCTCGAACTGGGGGAAACTTCCCGAATTTGGTCATGGATTAGATCTTTCTGCATCCTATCATGGTCAAAACAAAGAAAATCAAAAACATCGAAAAAAAAACAAAATCAGAACAACAACTTTGGATTATTCCTTCACTCAAAAGTCTAAGATATCAACATTTTCTTGAACCTCACGACTATTTCAAATAGATTCCCCACAACATATCCTCTAGAAATGGAAGTGGAATATCAATCCAAGTTATCAATTTTGTTCAAATTCCAAAAATAGGTTATGCTTTGCTTTGAGCCAACACCAGTCGAACTACCTGGTCTATGTGTGTACAATGTAGGAAAGGATTATCTATGATTAGCTTCCAAGGCCATAGGTTAGTCCCCTTAGGTTCCTATCATGATTTCTTTCAACTTAGTCAAAAAATACAAAATCCAAAAAAACATTCACAAACCATAAAAATCCAAAAATATTTAAAAAATAGAAAAGATCGAACACAAGTTCACATTCAAAACCAAGCAAGCTACGATCCTCTGTGTGTACAACGTAGGCAAGGATTATCTTTGATGAACCCCTGAGGCCCTAGGTTATTCCCCTGAAAACAACAAAAACATCATAAAACTCAAAAAAATAAAAAATCCTATCTTCGTCATCACAAATCTGCAATAAAACATTATTCCTAATAAAAAAATCGTCACATTCACCCTTTGAAAAAACAAACAAACATCAAAAGCTAGAAATTTCAAGCAAACAATCACAAAGATTTAATTACAGAAAAACTAAAATGAAGACAAAATGTTAACTTCCTATCTTTTGACAATTCACCAACAACATCTTGATATATGCCTTAACGGATCTGTTCCTACAATAGACATGATCAACAATGGATAATAGCCTAAAACCTCAAAATAGATATGATAAGTAATACTGCAACTTCTTTTTTATCTTTTTATAGTCTTATCTTTCTGATTTAATTTTATTGACTTATTCCCAGGATCTCTCGAGGATGTCCATAAGGATTTAGAGAAGAAGGAATGGGGGAAATTAAGCATCATTTCAATTTGCTATTTGTAAGATGTTTTTGTAATACTACCATGGAAAATACTTACTTTATTGAGTGTATAAAGGTTGTTTTGAAACAATTCGTGTAGCAATTGCACATAAGGTATTTTATACCTCTCTGTGTAACTGGTCCAAAAAAGTCTTAACACAACCCAACCGTATATTTTAAACAAATCTTCCATATGTTTGGTATGAGTAAGATTATTATTTGTAATTTCGAGTCAAAGTCCATGCAATGTATACAAAGTCACCTTGGTTATTAATACCTTGGTGCATCGTATCTGTTTACTACATCAAAAAGGATTGTTAAAAATGCAAAGTCTGCAAGCAAAGAAAAAGAAAAATTATCAAAAACTAACAACATCAAATTCTATCCATCATCAAACATTTCTTCTAACTAACATCCATCCTGCATCACAATATCATTAGTACCATATCCATCTTGCATCCACAATGCATCAATACATATCATGATGATAATAAAACAATGAAACATCATGTATCATGTATAAGGCATACATCCATCATATACATAATAAAAACATCATATATCATAAATGATATATCAATCCATCCATCCACATCATATGCATACATCAAAAAAAGTAAAAAACATGTATAAACATACATCATCATATATCGTCATCCATAAATCATCACAATAACAAATAATGAAGCTTAATCGAAGCATGTATATCTCATATATATCATCATCAAAAAATGATAATGTCATGATACATCATCAGTTAAACAAGAGTGATAGGATAATACAAAAATATACATATATACGAGGCCTCAGCTGGGTCGATGAATATATATACAAAATCATGTCTATAATATAAATCTTTGAACAATAACCATCATAAAGATCAAGTAACAAATGGACTGTTACCTAGCTAGAGAAAGAGAACTCTAAGGATTAGGTTGCAGATTAGGCTAATTAGGTTGTCTAACTGAGTTTCCACCTGACTCGACACCTGTAGCAACGTTGGGCTCTCCAAACTGTGGATGTCGCTATGCTCTAGAAACAAAGGCCTCATACAAGGTTTGATAATATGTCGCCTTCTGTAGCAACTGATCTCGCTCAACTCGCAGACTATCCTACTCTGTCCTAAGACTATCCCTCTTAGTGGTAACAGTCTGCAATTGTGTCTTAGCAACTAAACAATGCTTGATCTTAGTGTCTCTCTTCGTCTTGAAGCCCTCTCTCCTATCGAGCTATGTCTCGCTTTGTATAAGTGTAACAATCTATGCCTCTGTGGACTATTGCCGCAGTATCTTGACATCTCTCACAATCATCATCTATGCTAGCTGTACACCTCCATCTCTAGGTGGTGGAGGAGGACCTAGAACCTGTCCCTAATCCTACTACATTTGATCACCCTATCCACCTTGTCCATCATCTTGTCAAACCCTAGCAATTTGCTTTGCAATGATTTCAACATGCTATCTCTCTCCTAGATGACCTATGATGCCTACTCTACCCACTGCGGGAACACCGTCAGGATATGTGAATCTCAAAGGAAGGCGTCGTGCCCATCACTGATCATAATCAGGAGTAGTACTCGGATGCACTAAGTACACTGGCCAACCCCATCCGACTAGGGAAAGAACTCTAAATGCAGAAACAACATTTGAATCAGCCTGTAGACCCCAAACAAAGACCTCTCTGGTGGTCCAGCCAAACTGAGCCTCATAGGTATTTGGAAATTGACCTTGTCTCTCTCCAAACTTCTTACAAACCCTGTTAGGTAAATATCTCTCCAAAACAGAGTGCACACAAGTGATCAACCATCTAGTTTGTCTACAGTATACCAATTGCTCTTTATCATCAAGCCATGCCTCACAATCCATATACAATCTCCATACAAAACTTGGCATATCATTAAATACACGATGCCAATAGGAAAGCTATCTAGGTAATGTATAATGTAGAAAATCTCCATAATGATAAGAATATGGATCCCCAATAGTACAATCCAATACACCATCAGGCTGTGTAATTGAGATATGCTCCCAGGCCCATCCAATACACCATCAGGATGTGTAATTGAGATATGCTCCCAGGCCCATACATGAAGAAGAGAGACACCAATAGAAATAGATTTCCCACCATAATATGCAACCTCATGCATATCTTTGTATAGGTGGGAAAGGAGACATGGATCCCATGCATATCTAGTATTGTGCTTGAACATATGCTCGATGCATATACCCCATCCCACAGGAAATTTTTGGCCTCTCCTATCAGGAAGAACACACCCCAAAACCAAACCACAAAGAACAAGTGAAACAGGATCAACACTACCAACAAAATCCGATAAGTCTATCTCTAATTGTTGAACCTCCAAACGTCTCATGTCACAAGAATGTGGCACATAGCATGGGTACCCTGTCGAACAGAATATGTAACAAGCTCTCCATGAATGGGTATGCGAAGGATCCTCCACACATCCTCCAAAGTAATGGTGGCCTCCCTAGTAGGTAAATGGAAAGACAAGGTCTCTAAGTCTGACCTCTTCACGAGCATAGTCATCATTGCACTATGACATTTGATGGTGGACATATAGTAAATGTGCTGCAACTTGATAGCATCTAAAACATCTCACTCTAAAACATCGAAACCAGTGACCAAATCAAATAGATCTCGTAGATGTCGCTCCCTCGACTAGAGCGGATTAAGGACCACCTACAATCATTCAACTCACGATGTTAAGGATTTTCTTTGAAAACACAAAACGAATAGGTACCATGACAAGCAATTAGACTTAAAAATCCAAAAAAGTCAAAAGCAGATTTTTTTTGTCAAAAGTGCAAAATAATTTGACAAAAGTGAGAGAAAAAAGTGAATGTGATGAATTTTATGACAAAAGAAAAAGATAAATTCAAAGGCACAAGAATTCAAAAGCATAAAAGTTTTTCAAAAGCACAAATGCACAATAAGTGCACACAAAATGAAGGCGAAAATTCAAAAGCGCAAAAATATAACTAGAGCAAAAATAAAAAGCACAAATTTAAGTCAAGTGTGCAAATTAGAGTAGGTGCACAAGGAAAAATAAAAAATGAGCTATTTACAAAAGAAAAAGTGTTAAAACCAATTCAAAAGTGCAAAATTCCTAAACCTAGTGCTATTACCTAGCTGGTCTTCATGCATTAATTACGCAAACATGAAAAGACAAAAATGAAAATTGAAAGGGTGCATACCGAGGCACCAATGCTTGTAGGTCGTCCAAACTCTCGAACCACATTCACATGATGTAGGGATCCTCAAATCGTCACCATAGTTCCTCGACAACTGACAAAACAAGAAAACTAGAGGCAACAATTCTCTATAGGTTAAAATTAGGAGCTTCTGGGAACATTTGAATGAGCAATGAAAGACCTATAGACTTAATTTTTTGTCCTCTACACATCAAAACTAAAATAAAACAGCGTCGTGAGCCTGACCTCAAATTTGAAATTTTTTTCCAACCTCTCGAGGGGGCAGCCTTGAGTCCTACCATCATTCCATTGACCGCTAGGGCACATTGGGGCATATAAATTTTTCCAAAATTGATCTTAACAACAAAAATGTTTGAAACAAAGCAACCAATACTAGGTCTCAAAGAGGGGAAAAATGTAGACATGTAAAATTGACCTAACACTTATCGCACACCTTAAATGACATTATTGCATCATCGACATTATTGTCATCAAATATCAGTGAATTTCACATCAAAAGCATCTAAAACCCTAATTTCCTCTATTAATTAAATAATAATACATTATTTAATTAATTCACTTTTTCACCATTTTTGACAAATTAAATAAATTACATTTATTTAATAAAGTCATGAAACCCTAATTTCCTCTATTAATTAAATAAAACATTATTTAATTAATTCACTTTTTCATCAATTTTGACAAATTAAATAAATTTTATTTATTTCATAAAGTCCTAATCTAAATTTATTCCACCTAATTAATTAAATAATGCCAATTATTTAATTATGTCGCTCATTAACCCTATTCCCCTAAGTTAATTGAATTATCAAAACATAATAATTTAATTATGTCACTTTCCCCCAAATTTGAATAATCAAATTTAATTATTCAAAAAATCATAAAAAAACAAATCAAACAAATACCACTTTGTTTGCAAAAGTCAAACTTGATTTGCACATTCAACTCCAAAAAGATTAATTAATTAAATCAATTAATTAATTATCCTCACCTACTTTTCATGATTGAATAAATTACAAACCATCGGTTGCTCTATCTATTGCCTAACTAATCCATCTATTTCCTGACATATCAATCTATTCTTCAATCCCATAGATTATTCAATCTATTCCTTCAATCTCACTAAACTCTCAAGATGATATCTTCAATCACACTAATTATGTAATCAATTTGCACAAATTATGCCCATCTAAATCCTCTCAACATCTTTCGACTATCGATCAAGATATTCTTCTATGCAATCCAGAGTGTTCATTCGAAATCATAAATTCTATATAACAAAACTCTTTCCTCTCAAAAAATATCGGAGAATCAATATCATTCATACAACGAAGTAATGTAGAGATATTAACCGAGCTTTTGACATCTTCAACACACATAAGTGCTACCACAATAGTGGTTTACACTTTCTGGGAGATCTTGATTTTTGCTAAAATCACATATTTTTAGAAAATATAATGATTTAAGCCTTGAAAAGTTCCATTTAAAGGATTTTGATTGAAGAGGGTTTGATCAAACCACCTTATACCAAGCCCCCTTGGATAGAACCCCGCTAGTTTTAAACCATACCTATAACGAAGTCTCCTTTACACCTATCAAAATGCTGATAAAAAACCACTTTTGATTTACCTTTTGGGGGATCAAATGAATTCATTTAAAATTTATTTTTTGTAAGTATGTAGTCCTTATTATAAGCTTCCAAAAAATTATACTTTTAATTAAATTTAATTTGATTATTATATTTATTTTTTATTTCTTGTGAATATAGGTTTTTCACCGAAATCAAGCTCTATATTCTGCACATGTGGAAAAATAGAAGCTTATCAATTTTCTTTTTTGAAAAATATGAGTGCACAAAATATTGAAGTCCTTGATCCAATAAAAAAAAAATTGGATTTCGATACATACAAAAAAAGTTGTGTTATATGGTCCACTTATGTCTGAATTGTAATCAATTTGACTTTGAAACTTGATTAAGGAAAAAATATTCAATAAAACACTATGAAACCAATTGGAAGCACTGGATATTGCAGTTACAAATCTAAATTTGAAAAAAATATAATTTTATCCTTCATGGAAAAAAAGTTATGTGTTATACGGTGAGTGCCACTCCTTAAAAGTGGTGTTTATTGAAAAAACTAGTTTTCGAAGGAGATGGAAAAAGAAGTGCAATATGATTCCAAAATTTTTGAAAAAAATATATTTAGAATCTACAAAAAAAATGTCACAAATCTCTAGTTTGCATCATCTTCAAATTCCTCACAGTTTAGCTGCTATAGGTATCCGATAGTGAAGATTTAGTTAGAAAAAATTAGTTTAGTGTCCAGTTTGGCCAAAAATTGTAAACCAATATTGTGGGATCACAAATCTTCGACCAACACACACAAATTCTTCAAGATTTTGCACACAACAATGGAGGCTTCACATTGATACGAACAAACCAACATCTTCGCGAACACACTCTGACATGGGATGGTATTTACTTTCCTTTATTTTTGAATTCGTTATGATATCGTAGGATTTCATTGTTTGTTTTCAATAGCTTAGAAGGCTTCATTTCATGAGTAATGGGCATAGATCTTTATTGTTATTTTTGATTTAGATTAGTTTCTATTCAATTCAATTATCTTGTTTAAACTTACAGATTTCCCCCTTACACACCTAGAATGGAAGAATGTGAGGTTTTACCTCAACCCCAAAAAACCTTGATCATTGTATGGTCATTGCGGTAAAACTAATCTTCCTAATTATGCTCAATTTTGGCCCCATGAGTTAATTGCTTTAGTCTCAAGAATCTTGTGAAAACATTGGAAATCCTTTCTCTTCCATGGCCTATCATGTTCATAATTTATCACAAAATGATCCTCAAATATGTAGTAATCAACATTCTAGCAATGAAAAATATAACAAATATGTCCACCCTTGGATTGCGATGGGTTTTCCATTTGGTGATAAAGAATTCAATTTAAGAGTAGGGTCCTAGTAATCTTTGCCCAAGAAAGTAGGATATGGCATATGAGATAATACCACTTGGAGGAAGGCACCTTGTCACCTTGGAGAGATACAATCTCCTTATAAATTCACTTTGCCAAGAATTAAGAAAAATTAAAGAGCTTATTGACATGCCTATGTTGAATATTTTCCTCTAACATATTTAGGGAAATGAACATCTAAATGTTATAATCAAACCCTATAACATGGCTGAGAGCAATATATGTCATCTTCAATTAATCCCCAAAGATATCAAAATTGAAAGGATCAACTTCTTCATTAGAGATAGGCATTTATTTTCTTGCTATGTATCTTTCCCTATGATATGGAGCCACTTCATCCTACAACTATTCATATCCCTTTTATATTCTTAGTTTAATTCATTAAATAAATTTTCCATTTTTCCATAGGGTTTAGGTTAAAAACAACTTTGATCAATTCCTTAGTTAAAAAGAAGACAATATTTTTTGTCCTATCCTTTAATTACCCAACACTAGGATCATAATTATTTTGAATGAAACACATGAGGTTGACACTGACTAAGAAATTTGGTACTACAAGCTTCCCCAAGCTGAATCTCCATAGTACACAATGGTATGGGTTTATCAAACTGGTTGCAACAATATAAAAATAACTCCCACCCACTTGAGGGAATATGCTGGTATGGAATTCCCCTTGCTATTGTCATAGATAATGGAAAAGAATTCAAAAACCAAGACATATAATATCTTTACTAGAAATTCTATATTTAACATCACTCCCATCCCATTGATCCCCAAAGCAATGACCAAGTAGAAGCTTCTAACATAACCATACTAAAAATACTAAAAAATACAATCAATGAAGCTGGTCATGATTGGAATCTACAACTCAACCTTGTCCTATGGGCCTACTGTACTAGTAATTGCACAACTGCTAGTGCAACACTCTACTCATTAGTGTTTGGATCTAAAGCAATTTTCCCAATCAATGTCAAGCTCTCCTCAATCAAAATATCATTACAACATCTCATCGATGAGGAGTATTGAGTTACACTCTTACACGAGATAGAGTTATTAGAATCACCTACATCTGTATTATAATCAACTTCATTGTAGCTATAACAAGAAGATCGAAACTTGTTAGTTTGAGATTGGTAATCTAATACTCAGAGAAAATCAGAAGAACCTCCAAGATAGGGACAAGAAGGGAAAGTTTGAACCTAATTGGATAATACCTTTCATTATCATTGCCAAATATGGATCATTAGCCTATTAAATTGCTACGCTAGTAGGCCAACCAATGGAGGATCCCATGAACACATTCATCTCAAAAAGTTTCATGTTTGATCCTCACAATATCCCAAAAGTCAAAAAAATAAAAAGATCCAAAATTTCAAAAAAAAATTGAGATAATATTTCTAATGGTGAAAACCACTTCAATGTAACTTTAGGAAAGTACCTTGGTGAAAACTTATTTATAGGCACCATGTGTGATACACTTAATCCACCATCTACTAAGATACCACTAACCCCATACATATATCTTTCTCACTCATAATAAATTCCATATGTGTGATCAATTTGAAGTGTAAAATATTTAACAAATTAAACACACCAATAGAACATTAGATCAAAGGAAACTAATTTAAAAGAAAAAAAACTCTTAAACTCGTAGCTCCTTCGAAAGCATCCTATTGTCCTCTATCTCCAGTGTTTCACTGAATCTAGCTTGCTCTCAGATTATACGCTAGGCTCAACAAAATGATCTCCTAGAGAATGAGATTTTGAAATAAATGCACGCTTATGCTAAGATGCAATTAACAAAACTAAACATGATAGCTAAAGTATGATGATTGCTAACTATGACGATTGCTAAAACTGATTAATGCTGGATAATATTAAAATAACATGTGCACGTAAATGCAAGTGTATGCAAGCATGTAAGTGTAACCAATGCCTCGATTCACAGAGGTATTTATAGAGTTTTTGAAAGACTCTGATTGGCTGATGAAATCAACGACTGTGAAAATTCCTGGCAGATCGAACGGTTGAAGATGATAAGGCTGGAGAGGAAAATACAAGAAAACCAGAAAGCAAGATTTGTTTCCTTTTTCGAAAAAGAGATAAGATGAGATGATAAAGATGAATTGTAAAAATCATCTTTTTGTGAGATTATGGAAAGATTTCAAAGAAGATAAATAATGAATTATTAAATTCAATTATTCATTTATGGGTGACATGGAGATTTTTCTTAAAATAGAATATTTACTCTAGATTTGAAGAATAATGGCATATTTCATAATTAAATAAAATATTTAAATATGATTTTGCAAAGATATGGAAGATATTTAATTAAATAAAGATATTTAATTAAACTTTTTAAGAAATGATATATAAATGAAATTAATTAAATAAACTATTTAATTAATTAGAAGAAAGATTTGAAAAGAAATATTTAAATTTAATTAAATCGAAAGACTTAATTAAATTCAAAAAGTGATAATAAATTAAAATAAATGAAGTGTATTTATTTAATTAATCAAGTAGATATGTGAATGTGCAATAATTAAATAAAAAATCATTTATTTAAGCATGGCATCAGAATAAATTGAATGAACAATATAATTAAATTAATTAAATTTAATCATATGTAGAGGACTTTAGAGAAAATAATTAAATAATAAATATTTAATTAAATGCCAGAATTAATCAGACATGACCAATTTTATGCATATACACCATACATTCCCATTACACCAAACTATCATGGCTTGGTCTTATGTCACTTAAAAACATAATCCATCACTCCATTCATTTATCCATCATATGCATCTCCCACTATCCCCTATCCCTGTTGAACACTAGGAGCAACTACTAGTTTTGTGCATATAATGAATAATTTTACATACCCAACAAAGATGGATAAACCTTCATAAATAAGTTTCATACACTAACCAATAAAATGAGCTCATACCCACAACCTTGAGTTTGACCTGATAATTTGAGCTTTCACCCATTACATTGAGCTTGATAGACTCAAAATTATACAAGAAAACCACACATTAGACATTGTGTTATCACAAATCATATATCCATCTATATTTTGAGCAATAAACAACCCACATATCTACTTGTCCACCATTCTAACCTACATCAAATGCATGACCTTAGGGATATATTCTTCTCGTGTCAAGAATAATCCAATCCATCGTCTATCCTAATTTGGAAAGTGATATGATGACTGCATGACTTGTCCATTAATTGGTATTTTGTTTTTATTTATCTTTTCCACCTATGATTATACTTACCCAAGGCCACCTAGGTATTTCTATATCTTGGCATGTTTTGACTACTATACAATGTGGCATAGTCTTCATTTCTGTGTGCTGTGTTTGTTGGTTATTTCTTACATAACCTACCAAGGTTAATTTCAACCATGTGTGTGTAGGAATGTCTTTATCTATGACATTTATTATTTGCATAAACCCATCAAGCCCATGTGCATAAGGATATCTTCATACTTTGAAGATTCTTCCTCACATGACCTCCCGAGGTTATATCATGTTTTGTATGTACTAGGATAACCTTTTGTTCAAGAGTTAGGTCCATGCAAAGGTTACCTTGTCACCTTGGTTCTTATACCTTGGTGCATAGTCTGATTTTCTATATCAAAATATAGGATTGCTTCATACATATTAGCATAACCTACCCCATCCAATCTCTATATACCCTATTCTTCATTCCCATCCATAATTTTTATACATAATATGACTAAATATTTTGACTCATTCCACTACCTACACCATAACCAATCCACATCCTCTCTTAAGGCTCCAATTTGTTTTCCACCTCCCATCCCATCCTAATTTATCTACCACACATATCTACCCCATCCCAATTGCCCCATCACCCGTCCCTACCTTATCCTAATAACTATCCTCCCATGTTATCCCTCTTTCCTCTCACTTTGTATCATGACACAATAAAAATTGTCATCCATTACAACCACACCCATCCTACATACCTTGGATCCACTCACAAATCAAAACATAATCACAATCATTTCACATTCATCCATAATATCATAATCACATCTCTAACATCATAATTACATACATACATATTCATAACATACCGTAATCATACCATCATCATCAATTTCCTATATAAACTATAAACAACAGAGATCATCATATAATCATAAAATACCATCATACCTATCCATAACATACCATAATCATCCATGTATTCATAATCATAATTAGGTTACTGTCCATCTAGTAAATACTAGTACCATTGTGCACATAGAAAACATAGATAAAATACAATTACCACATCACTTTTATATTTATAAATACAATAAAAATGACAAATAATAAAATCCATTGTATCACCCACAGTCCATCATAAACATTCATAAGCAACATCTAGGAAACATAACTATATAATTCATAGATATAAACCATAAAACATAAATATATAATCTCATATACATTATAGACCACGTCTATCATAACCATCATATAATGTATCATAAACCACTGACCAAAATCATCTCATCATATAAATAAAAAATATTGGCCATGATACAATATGCCATCAATATCTATATCAGAGGCTAAAAAATACCAAACAATACCTATACAAGTGAGCTTGTAGGCATATAGTCTAGCATAATCCTAACTTCTACTACCACCTTCGATGTTTTTGGTGAGCCTAGTTTTTCCCTAATCCTAGTGATGGTGGTAGACCTTGTGGTAGTGGTGCAACCATAGCCACATATCTTGACCGTATAGACCTTTATATCCTCAATCAAATTCTCTTAACAAAGCTTGGTGCCCTCTGACCAAGTACTACCCCCTCACACAAGGACCAATAATATTGTGCCTCTCACACTACTCACACCACCTTCCTTTACGACTACAAATTTTTTAATACCACTTGTCCCATAACCTGACCTCCTAACATACCCCTCGCCATTTCTCTCTCTTATCTTAGTTTGGTCACATCCGCCTCTACCCTCTATAGTTGAATCAAAGTTGCATCCCACTCTATGATAACCATATCCCCCTCCCTTGTCAACTCCACCACCCTATCTTTCCCCCTCCACCAAGTTGTGCCTATAAAGAATCTACTCTAACACTCTAAGCATCTCTATTTTTCTACAAGAGGTATCTCTCTATCAACAAAATGTAAGACATAACTCTCTCTAGCTCATAGGATGCTTGGAGACTATCTCTCTCAATTATCCTCTCATCTTGCTCTGCTTATGATATATCCATGTCGTAGCAATAACTCTCCATATTTTACAAAGATTCCCCCAACCACACCTCAATATCTACCTCATCCTCCTCCTCCTCAACTACATGTCCATAATCTACATCCATATCCTCTCCCTCCTTATCCTTATGTCCAACTATCCTCAAGGGTCCTACCTCATCCCCCTGATCTAGGTTTCCTCCCTTTCCCTCTCCCTATCACCATCCTCCTCATCTCACCTCCATCTCCACCATCCCCCATTATCACCATCATCATTGCCATCTCCTCTATTTCCTCCATCATTTACTCCTCTTACTGCCTCTCCAATTAGGAGAGTCAACCTCACTGGCCTATACTCAACTCACCATGTTGCATACTCCGATGTGATTCCTACATCATCAATCATCACTAATTGAGCCCAGAGAATTGGTTGCATTGATAACCTATAGAGCTCACCTACATTAGTATTGCATTGATAACTTGTAGAGTTCACCTACATTAGCCCAATCTCCCAAGTCACACAAAAATATCATCTCCCTATATTGTATTGTTTGTATATGACCAAACTATCGTAATACCCTGACTGGTAGATATTGCTCAATACGATGAATGTATGACCAATAAAAAAGAATCTAATGTGTATATGGAAGATTCTCATCTTCATCCTCCCATGTTTCATATGCCCATCAAGACATCCATTATATTATCTATATATGACCAAACTGTCATAATACCCTAGCTCTTAGATACTACTCAATAATATGAATTGTATGACCAATCAAAAAGCATCTAGTATGTATTTATGGAAGATGATCAACATCATCTTCCCATGCCTTGCATGCCTACCATACCCTCTATATCACCTCATCAATATCATCTATCACATGCCTCTAATAATCCATGTCACCCATCCTAGTATGATGGGAAACACCCCCATATAAACACACAAAAGGATACCCAATTGCTTGTTCCCTAGTGGATACTAGCCTTAAAACAACAATGTGCTCCCATGCCCATATGTGAAGCAAGGTCACACCACATCCTAAACTCCTCCCTCCTCTGAAAAACACCATATACATGTTGTGATATAGTTACATTAGGACACAATATCCCCAACCATATACTAACCCTTTCGACAACATCCAACATAATACGTGAGATCATCCAATAGGAAATTTGTGAGACCTTTAATCTGGCATCAATATACCACTAATCAACCCCATTGCATATAATGGTAGTATTGGAATAGATCCATCCATAATGCTAGATCTATCTCAGTGCCTTTGACAAGTAGATCCTATGTCATTAAAAATTTCTCTAGGTACAACTACCCCATCTCTATCTCATACTTATCAAGTGCACCCTGAATAGGGATGCACAAAATCCTCCATACATCCTCTAGAGTGATTGTCATCTCACCTATATGTAGATGAAAATTGCTCATCTCACTTTGTTGTCACTCTAATAGGGTAGTCATTATCACTTGATGTGTCCTAATCTTTGGTCATCATCCTACCTTGTACAATACAATCATTGTTAGAATTGTGAAACAAAAAAACCACGAGCCACAGGATCAAACAACAAACAAGTACACCTTCCACGCAAGAGATCTGCAAACAAGAATTGCTATATTCATCAAGGAAAAGTTATAGAAGAAGCTTTCAAGAAGATATGAAAGCCATGATATTTCTTGTGAATAATATCTGAGTTATTTACAATAAGGGTTGAATGCTTATAAGAGAAAAAACCTAAATGAGAAAGGATCAAATCATGACAAGTGTCAACATCACATGAGATGAGACATAATGATCTAATATTAACTCAACTAATAAAGCATTCCTAAGTTTAGCTAAAGTGTGTGAGAATAAATTAGACTAATAATCAATTAAAGATTAATTAATTATTAGCTAACGTATGATAACTCTAACACCCCCCCTTAAGATGACTTAGGGAGTAGCTAAAAACCCTAAAAAGAATGCAAGATGGGTCTTGGAAAATAAGGCCAAGTAAGGTACCTGTGTACAAATAGAAGATCTCTATAATGTGGAGAAATAGAGAAACCCTCGTGGGAAAAACTCCACTCCAAAAAGAGATGAAAGCCAAGTGAAGGACAAAAGAAGCCTCCAAACAAGGAAAGGATGTCCCAAAAGACAAGAATAAAGAGAACACCATAGAAGCATGAAGAAGTTGCAAACACTATCGAAGAATGACTGTTGTAATGTCGAAAGAAGAACCTCCTGCTGTGATCAGGATCAAGAAGACAAGAATCTGTATGAGTGCCCCCAACGACACTATTCGAATCAGATGGAAAACAAAGGCAAACACCTAAAACTCGAAGATACATATGGAAAAGGTACCAAAAGTTTGAAGAAATGATCAAGTCAAAATGGAAGGTCACCTCCAAAAATAGGAATGCAAGAGTGTCCATATGGTAAGTGCTCCATCTCACCAAAATGCATGGGTAACCAGTCGCTGCATCCGCCTAGTACATAGGAACAAATACTGTATACATAGTTCACTCCAACATGAAACCAAGGAAGCAGTAGCACCAACAGTAGAACCCCCCCCATAATGCTAAAAAGGGAGAGGCGTGATAGGTACACTGAAACTGAATGCCTGAAAGTAGTACACGAAGAGGAACCAAAAACATCTGAAGGTGCTATCATGAAAGTACAAGTAGATAGAAAGGATGTGAAAACAAAAGTCACATACGCATGAGAAAGGTATGAAGGCAAACAAGGCAGAACATCAACTCCCACTTGACTAGCGTATATCATAGTGCAAATTACAACAAGGCACAAAGAGTGCAGAATCCCAATACTACACAGCCCTGAAGCTGAGGGAACTTTATTTTAGTGCATTTACAAAATCATTAAATTACATACAATGTAGACCCATAAGGATCCATAAAGGACAAAAATACTGAAAATAAGATTCTATTATAGAAAAAGAGAGGAAACCGGTGCTCATTGCTAAGGAATTTACTGCGAAAAAACATGCGCTTAAAAAATGACGCAAAGGAAATGTGTCCAGGATCTGAGAGAAGATATGGCTTGTGGTCTCAAAGCGAGCGAACAACTACAACACTGAAGAAATAGGGTACGACAGAAGTCAAAAGCGGAAAATATCTACACCATTGTGAAAGGTATGGGGAAATTCCACCCCATTTCAAAAAAAATTGCACTGAAAAAGCCCATCGTATGGCAGAGATATGACCTCTAGAATATTGGGTGCAAATTTGAAAAAACCAATGGAGAGGGGCTGAGTGGGCAAAAAGGAAACTCCTCCAAAATTAGGAAAAACACCTCCAGATCTGGAGGTCCGCCAATTCCCAGTGCTGCTGGAAAAAATCTCCATACTCTGATTGCATGTGACAATTTTTGTAAAAAAATTGCAAAAACCAATTTTCTTTTTTATTTTTTAATAGAAAAAAAAAACAAAAAAACTATATATATTTTTAAAAAATCATGGGAAAAATATTTATGAAATATATATTTTTTAATTTTTACCTCGATTTTTGTGCTGGGTGGCCATACGGTTTTTCTGGCAATTTTGTTTTTGCCTTAGAGGTCAACTACTTAGATTTTGATGATTTGACAGGCGATCTTAGGGTTTTTGGGACTTCTGAGTGCGATGGTGATGTCCCTTCAGGCTCAAAATGCACCAAAAATACAGCTACCCTCCAGATCTGGAGACTAAGCAACCATTTCAAAACCTTGTAGATCTGGCATCTAGAGTCGAAATCAGGCGAAATAAAAGCCAAATTTGACTTTCTTGAAAGCTCTGGATCCAATGGTGAGGTCCTTTTCACCCCAAAATGCACAAAAAATTTTCCCACCTCCAAATGTGCAAAAAACAACAAAGGGGATTCAAATATGAAGCCTGCAACCCTTGTTGAAGAAGAAAAACCTCATAAATCGAGAAGGGGTTCGCTGAATCCATGCTCTGATACCATGTTAGAATTGTGAAACAAGCACAAAACCACGAGCCACAAGATCAAACAACAAACAAGTACACCTTCCACGCAAGAGATCTACAAACAAGAATTGCTATATTCATCAACAAGGAAAAGTTATAGAAGAAGCTTTCAAGAAGATATGAAAGTCGTGATATTTCCCATGAATAATATCCGAGTTATTTACAATAAGGGTTGAATGCTTATAAGAGAAAAACCCTAAATGAGAAAGGATCAAATCATGCCAAGTGTCAATATCACATGAGATGAGACATAATGATCTAATATTAACTCAACTAATAAAGCATTCCTAAGTTTAGCTAAAGTGTGTGAGAATAAATTAGACTAATAGTCAATTAAAGATTAATTAATTATTAGCTAATGTATGATAACTCTAACAATCATCACTAAGAACTCCTAGTCCATATCAGTCAACTCTAGCTGCAATCTCATGGTCATTGGTTGTCTCTCTTGAGATTGAAATGTTGGAAGTCACACTTGCACTCCATCCAAACCAAGTCATTAGCCTTAAACATAAGCCTAGATAAGTCCACCCTTCTTGATTAGTGTAAGAATTATTCCCTTTGTGCAAGTGCTACTAAGTGAAAGCATTATTCTACCTATACATGCATCGGCATTAATCTCCCATCCCCAAGCACTCTCGTGCAAAAGTGTGGATCCACTCACACGCAAGTTCCATTTTGTGCAAGCACTACCCTAGCTTGCACAAGCACACTTTCAAAAGAAAACCTTTTATCTATGTTAGTATTAGAAAATATGCATGTGCTAACCTGAACATGTAAGCGCTAAAGTGATCACACAAGGGATAATCACGACCGCATAGGCGCTACTCTACAAAGTAGCAACTTTGTTTTGACCCACTTCTCCTAGCATTTAGCCCTAGAGACTCAGTTAGTGGTACATACCAGTGCTCTTGTGTCCTCTACCCAGGCCTAGAATTTGATGGTCTATCTGGCCATTTTTTACATTTTAGACAGTATAATACAACCTAAAAATTTATTAGACCATATTATTTGACTTGCTATATTTTTATATAACCGTAAATATGACATTTAAAATTGTTATTAAACCGTAAAAAAATATTGTAGGCATATATATATTTATTTTATGATTAAAAAAAATATAAATTAGTTTAGAATTGGAATAATTCTTTCTAATTTCACTTTATATTAATATATGATTTATAATATTTATTATAAATATATTTAATAATTCAAAATTTGTTCAAAATAGAATCTTTTCAAGATTAAATATAGTTCTTTCTAATTTTTAAAATATTTTTAACAATAAATTTAAGATTTTGACATTTTTCCTAATAGTTATCATTGCTTTATATTAATATATATGATTTATAATATTTATTATAAAAATATATATTAATTCAAAATATTTTCAAAATAGAATATAATTGTTTTTTAACTTTTTGAATATTTTAACAAGATTTATTTTCTATATGAATTTAGAAACTTCTTGTTAATTGTAACATTAAATTTAAGATTTTTACATTTATTTCTAATTATCAATATTTTCTAATTTTACTTTTTTTAATATATGTAGGATATCCATATGAATAATAACATAACACAAATTTTCACTGTTTTTTCAACAACATTTATTTTAGAGCATTTTGTTGCAACTTTGATTTTTTTCAATATAAAACAACATTTGTGTTTTATTGGTGAGCATGTTGAAATTTTATTTGGCTTTTACAAATAATCTATGTTTTTAGATAGATGAATTTAAGGATTAAACTATAAAAAAATTCAACATTTATTTTATAACATTTTTTTTACATGGCAAGCTTTGATTTTTTTTCAAGATATTAAAGCATTTGTGTTTTATTGGTGAGCATGTTGAAATTTTAGATAATGAGTTGAATAAGGATTAAACTATTTTTAATTTTATATAATTATTTCTAGATAGGTTTGAAATTGATATTTAAATATGATTTTAGAAAGATCAATTTGGGGATTGAACTATTTTTAATTTTTATATAATTATTTCTTTCTAGATTTGAAATTGATATTTAAATGTGTTTTTAGATAGACCAATTCAAAAATTAAATTAATTTTAATTTTATATAACTATTTCTTGGTAGGCTTGAAATTGATATTTAAATGTGTTTTTAGATAATTGAATTTAAAATGTATATGAAAAATAAAATCAATTTGTAATATAAAATAAATTAAATCAAATAAAATAGTTTCAAATTGATGGATACATTTATGATATTTGCACATATGAAATCAATAAATTATTTTATAGATTTTAGTTAAGTATTAAATTAAATGTTCAATGCAATTTTACAATTTCAAGAATCAATCAACAAAATAGTAATGCAATTTTACAAATTAGAGAATAAATATATGGAAAAAACAATCATATTGTGTAATATAATTTTTCTTAAACTAATACTCTATGCATTGTCAAAATGTCTTTAAGAAAGAAGAAACAAGCTACTATTGGAGAAATGTATAAGTGAACTAGAGAGAAGGTTTCTAAAACTTCTAGTAATTCAATGTTACATGAACAATCTCATAATAATCGTTTGAAAGAAACATTTAAAGCAATATTTGGGTCCTCTTTAGATGATTCAAATGAAGATGCATATCAAGCTAGTGAAGGGGATAGTATTAGTGATGAAGTTGGGGAGGGGTCAAATATCAATCAAGGGAAGCAAAAAGTTCTAAAGAGAAAATTTTGAATGGAATGGTTAGAAAAATTTGTTTGGTTAAATTATTTTGAGCATGATGGTAAGATACTTATGAAATGTAATTATTGTGAGAAGTATAATATGCCAAGCCCATGGGGTATAGGGGATGGGTGTAGCAATTTACAATGTGATGCTCTTGTCACTCATGAAAAATTTGTAATACATAAAGATGCTCAAGCAAGATGGATTAATGCAATGGAAAAAAAGATAAAATCTATTCCAAATCATATTTTAGAGATAGAAGATGTTAATAAGGAAAGAGTAATCACTACAATGAAAACAACTTATTTTGTTTGTCAAGAGGACTTATCTTTATCTAAGTATGAGAAAATATGTAAATTTCTCATGGATCTAAAAACTCCTAATATGCCAAAGTCTCAAGAATACTTTGCATACACAAATCAAAAGGATGCAAATGATTTTCTTTTTTGCATATAAAACTATCTTAAACAAATTCAAATAGAAGAGATGTTGAAAAGTCCTTTTTTTTACTAATGGTTGATGAAAGTACTGATAGAAGTTTAGAGCAACACCTTTGTTGTTTATGCAATATATTTAATTTCAGAGGGTCATGGGGAACCTATTTCCATGTTTATGAAGATCATGAATGTGCCAGATGGAAAAGGGAAAACTATATATGGTACCATCAATTAGTTGATAAATGATAGAGGGATTTCATTAACAAAACTAATAACTGTCTCAATAGATGGAGCTTCTGCAATGGTTGGGCATGAAAATGGATTTGTTTCTCTTTTGAAACAAAATATTCCAAATCTTATTTCAGTGCACTGCATAGCTCATTGTGAATCATTAGCAAAAACAGATGCTTCTAAAAGGATACTTGAGTTACTATTTGTTAACAAAATAGCAAATAAAGTGCATTCATGGGTCCAAAATTCACCAAAAAGAAATAATGAGTTGAATGATTTACGTAGAGTTATGCAAATTGATGTTTTAAATGTTTTGCAGATCCACACAATCAGATGTTTATGTAGAGGAGAAGTCATAATAAGGCTTGTGAAGCTTATGCCAACTATCTTAACTTTATGGAAAAAAGATAAGAAGTGTTCATCATTGTATGAAAAGACAAGGATTTATTCTATTCAATTTTGTTTGCACATGCTTGTTGATGTTTTAGGTGAACTAAATAAATTGAATAAAATATTTCAAGAAGAGAAAGTAGACACCACAGTTATTGGTTTGGCTCTTGATGAAGCAATAGGAAATTTATATAGATGGTTTTTGAGAAAAGGTACATTTGCAGAAGGTTTAACTTATCTTTCCAAATTCTTGATTGATTCTCAATTTGGATGTATTGAAGTCAAAGAAGAAGGTGTTGTCATTAATAAACATGAACTAAAATATATACCTATTCCAATTGAGGGATTTGAGTATGGTGATGTAGGGAAGCATGACATGAAACCATGTGTTGAAGGAACACAACAAAGTTGTCAACATCTTGCAAAAGGTTATATTCAATCTCTTATTGATTGTTTGAATGAAAGATTTCTAGATCTTCCTCTTTTTAATGCAGCAAAACTCTTTAGTCCTTATTATCCATTAGATCGTCAAACTTGAGATAATATCTCAGAGCATTGGCTTGATAAGCTTCTCCAACATTTGCAACATACTACTTCAAATAATGTAAATGAATTTGTATCCATATTTGATGTTACTGGTTGCATAAGGGAGTTAAACTCTTTTGTTGATTCATTGCATTTGAGTTGTGAGGGTTTCAAGATGAAAGATGCATGGAGAGTCTTTCGTAACACAAAATATTGGCATAGAAGCTATCCTCATATGATGAAGTTATGACAAGCTGAACTATTCTCGCAAGTCCTATTGATTGTGAAAGAGGAATTTCAAAACAAAACATCATCAAAGATGTTAGAAAGTCAAAGTTGGGTTTAGATACATTGGATGCATTAATGAGAGTGTCTTTAAATGGACCTCAAGAAAATGATGTAAATTGGAATAAAGTATATCAAATATGGAAGAATACAAAGTCAAGAAGAGTTCTTGAATTTTGATAACATTTATTTTTGTTTATTTTCTATGTAATGCATCATTAATTTTTGGATCTCAATTTAAAAATAATAAAAGAAAATAGTTCCTTTCTTTCAAAAAGTTGTTTTTTGTGTTTAAATATATGCAAATTATATAATGAAGGTTTATATCAAATTATTATATTTTTTATTGTTTATTGGTATTTTTAAGAATTATGATTTCTATAAAAAGCACTTAATTAATTTATATGATACATAAAAATATATTTTAAAAAATAACCAAATTACTTGTGTTACATTAAAAATAGAAATTTATAAAAAAAAAATCATATTTAATATGTATGATTAATAAAATCAATAATGTTTTAATATAAAAGATTTTATATAAAAAAATATAAATTAAATATTTTTTGATAGTTAATTTTTTTCATAAAACGTAAAGTGACAGGCATTTCCATGAACAAACTGTCACCAAATTTTCATATGATGGGTAGGGGTGGCTGTCAATTTCCAGTCCTGCCTCTACCTACTAGTACAGTTGAACTTGCTCCATGTGATGCATATGATAATGAATTTGCATCATGATGTTCACACCTAGTTGTACCAAGAGAGCTTTGATCTCCTATTGGTACAATAACTCAACTTGATAGTAAGTAAACTAAGAGTTCAATTAGGCAATATTTTGAGAAGATTTATTTCTAATTTCTTCAAATTGACTGTACACATATTACCAATAGGATGAAAGATAAATTTGTGTTTAACTGGATTGATTATGGGGGAAAATCATTCATTGAGATAAAAAAAATCATAGTCGATGCCCCAATTCTTGTTCACCCTAACTTTCATAGGGATTTCATAATCTATTGGTGTAGTCACGGTAGGAGGGTTCTAGAAGGAACAATCTAAACCGTGCAACAATGAGTTAACACAACGGAAATAACACAACAAATATATATGCAAACATGAAATCTCATTGAATTGATAATATTACATGCAACATCGGCCACAAGGGCGATCATCCAGGGCTCATAGGCCTGCCACAAGGGCTTTCAACAATATAATTGGCCAACAAGCCTTTTTACATGCCCTTGAAGGGTTTTTGCGAAGATGTAATGAATTTGAATCTTATCCTAAAACTACTAATCTTTGAATTTATTAATCCTAGATGATTGCAAATGCTTATAAGTATGCTTCTCAAGCTCCAATATAGGTCCATGTTGGCCACAAGGGTTAATAACTCGATGAATGATCATATATGAAGGTTGGCCTTAAAATATGTAAAGATAGCTCCATGCGAAAATATATGACTTGTGAATCTCCACGATAGGTCCCAACTGACCCAAGATGCTTGTAGGATGCCCAATTAAGCTTTGCATGATCTGAAATAGGTTTGTACTAAGAATCTAGACCAGGTCGGCCACAAATGCTTTGACTAGTAAATATAGTGAATTTCTGAGAGCAATAACTTCTGGTAGACAAATGCAAATGATGTGAAATTTGGATACGTTATAGATGTAGATGTGTAGATGTTATATGCTACTCCGTGAGTTGAGAAACAACGATGTGGTAAAATGTAGAATGAATTACTAAAACTTCTACTGAATGTAATGCAAGAAAATAACTATTTATTTTTGGTTGATACAAGATTGCTTTTCAACCAGGGATGCTTTTGCATCATCTATTGTGATGCTTCTAATCATGCCATGTTAACAATCTTACTACAAAACAATGATAATAGTATTGAATTTCCTATAACATTCATAAATGTACTAGTAAAAACATGAATTTAAATACTTTTTGATTGATAAACATACTTTCACTACTGTAAAAGTCATTAAATAATTCAAATTTTACATATTAAAATTGCATTCAATTGTATATGTACTAAATACAATTGTTAAGATAACCCTTAATAAATAGGATTAATATAAGGGAATATTGGATTTCTAAAGCGTAGGAATATGATAGTGAAATTAAACTTACAAAGTTGGTAAGGGGTCAACGTTTATACAAACTCAAGAGTGATAAATCTTTGCAATTAGAAAACCTTTCGTTCACACTGTTATTTGGTTTGATAGATTAATGTTCATATTTCATTACCCACGGAGAATGTCCAAAACACCTTTCAATTAAAGAGAAGAGAGCTAGGAAGCTTAAATCCTCTAAATTTATCATTTGGGGAGATACACTTTATAATAAAGGAATTGATCTACACATTTCTAATATGTGTAGACAAGGAGCAAATCGACATTGTTTCATAATGAATCTTTTGGGAGTCATTTCTCATTTTTGGCTGCTGTCAAAGTTCTAAGAAATTTCTATTACTATCCAAAGTATGTTTAGAGACGCCCAGGATTGTCTTGTTTCAAGTACTCGTCATAGACATTATCTTACCAAGTGGGTCGAAGTAATTCCAATGAAACATACAACTTCAAAAGTTTTATGTAATTTCTTCAAGGAGACTATTCTGGTCAGTTTTAGAGTTCCTCGTAAACTTGGTATGATAATGCATCTAAGTTTTCTTCAATAACATATAGAATCATCTCATCTCATTCATTTGATTATTATTAATCAATAAAACTGGTATAAAAGATTTTATGATGTATTGTGGATGGAAAAAATCATTCTAAAAAGAGTTATATGTATGAATTCTTTTGAAATTGTTTTAGAACTTGTATCTTTGAAATTGTGGAATGTTATTGAAATTAAGCAATTTAAAGATTCATTGGAGAAAAAGATCATTTGCTTAACAAAGATTGAAGAATAACATAAAAAATTTGTTGATAGATATGATGAACAACAACCCAAAGTTAAAGACATTTTTGATAAAAAAAAACCAAGGCACACAAATTTGGTAATCAGTGAGTTGGTATTTCTTTGGGATAAAAAGCGAAAAGATTGAAGAAAGCTTGTAAAGTTCAATTCATTATGGACATTTCCCTCTTAAATTAATAATCTTGTGACTACAACACTTACTACTTGGCATAAACTGATGGTACTCACTTCCCCCTTCTTTATAATGGAAAATATTTGAAGTTGTTCAAATAGTGAAATGGACTATTTCTATTTTGTATATTAATTTTCCCTTTCTTTCTTGCATTACTTTTTCCCCCTTTTTTGTATCTTTCCATTTTGTACTATCTTTCCTTGACTCTATTGCCTAATGGTTAAGGAACTAATCATTCTTTGAGATTTTGGGTTTGTATTGTCTCCACAAGGTCCTCCCTAGTAAGAGCTAGTCATTAACCATAAGAATTAAATAAGATAAATTTAATTTATTTGTGTTTTTTCATGTAACCATTATATTTTTAATCTACCTTCATTTAGTGGATTTTTTATTTTTCCCTTATCTCATTCAAATTCTTTTCTCGATTCCTTGATTTCCCCTTTCAATTGAGAAAAATAATGATGTAACTTCAATTGTAGAGAAATGTTAAGAACTCATCCTTGGTTTTTAGTAAAATTAATGTTTCTTAGAACACTTTCCTGCCTCATGATGTTCTTCAAAACAATTTCAGCTTTAGAATATTCACTGGACACTCTACTCCCATTTATTTTTGAAAAGACCCTTTTAGAAAAGTTAGCTATTCCTAGAACCTTTTTGGAATAAAAAAGTATTCATGGCACCACATTAGTTCTTAAAGGGTTAAATATTTTTGAAGAGGTTACAAATAGAAAGGGGTTCATGTGTCAACAATTTTATTAGTTCTTGACACTCTTATTTTGAGTTAAATAATAGTTTCACGAATGAGTAATAACATTGAACAAGCAGGATAGAAAGTTAATTTTAGAAAACATGGTAATTCTTGGAACTGCTTTCGAAATAATTCTTGGAACCTCATAAATTCTTGAAGTAGTTGAAATCACTTAATCTTTCACCAAAATGAGAACAAAATAGAATATTTTTTACTTTCCAATCCAACAAATTCTTCGTGAGCTAATTTTTTTGAAAGACATCATCATAATGGTTTTCCAATGAAAATTTAAACTATATATATATATAGCATTAGATAAATTCACTACCAACAATTCACCATGGGAAAATTCGCCACCAACAATTCATTGCAAGAAAATTCACCACCATAGCCACCACTTGTAGCGGAGTTGGATGGGGCTTGGGGTTTGCTCCCTCGAGGTCTTAGGTTCAACTCTTGCTTCATAGTGTGAAAGGATAAGGGGGTCAGTTACAAGTGTGCCAGTGGCCTGCACCACTGACCCAAGGTATAAGACTGGACTTTAATAAACAAAATAAAGAAAATTCACCGCCATGACAAATTCACCATCATGAAAAATTAATCGCATTAACATTTTTAATATATATTTTCAAAACTTTGATTTTTTTTTGCAAAAGAATAATGGAGGTTTGTATTTATGTTATTAATGAAAAAAATTCAAAGTCTTTGAAAATATATATTAAAAATGTTAATGCAATGAATTTTCCGTGGCGGTGAATTGTAGGTGGTAAATTTTCCTTGAGATGAATTTGTCATGGTGGTAAATTTTTCTTGCGGTGAATTATTAGCGGTGAATTTCTTAACAATGAATTGTTAGTGGTGAATTTTCCTAAAGTCCATTTATATACATACATACATATATACACACATATATATCATACTACGTTCTTCTTGATTGACTTCTTCAAGTATTGCTAGCAAAAATATGTATAATTTGAAACATTCTTTCTAAAGTGTCGTCAAAAGAACATTGTAATCCTCAAACCATATTCTCACTAACTTCAATCCCACTTAAAGATTCACATTTTAATTTTTGCATAACCCTAGATACCACCAATCATATCATATTTTTAGTTTAAAGTTTATCATATATTGCCAAATCATTAAATTGAGTTGTGTGAGTTTGCTCGTTGCATTATTTACCATTTATGTTACCTTCTTTCCATGAAATTCTCACAAAACTAGTTGTCATCATCCACAATTAATCTGTCTTTTAGTTCATTTCTATGAATTCATCTCGCTGCCCTAATATAAAATAAAACTACCTTCTTATAATTTATTGTTTTGTTCAAAAGAAAAAAAGTATCATCTTCCATTGCTTTTTACAAGTTCTCATGGACATGGTTATTTAGCAACAAAATATATCGTTATTAAAGTTTCTCATAGAGATGAAAATATAGCAATGGCATTTAAAGATTCAACACCATCGACCATCACAATAGTAAGAGTTGCATGCCTATGTAACATAGACGTTCCTTGACCTCTTTAAAATTTGTGGATTGATTACAAAAAGTTAAACTTGGCAATGTAGAAGATATTGCTATAAAAAATTAATTATGGTAAAATTTGGAAGTACATTCAACAAATATTTGTACATTGTTTTATTTAATTTTAGAACAATGTGTATCGATAGTGCACATTTAATAGTAATGCCACATAAACGTTCAAATTCAATGAATATGTATTTTTATAAAAATGATAGATGAGATAAATATTTTATTATATATACATGTGAAAGTCATTCAAACATAATAATTATGACTTTTCAAAAAAAATAAAAAAATTACAATTTTAAATCCAATCTTTTTTCTTTTAGTCAAAAGGTGTTAAGAGGGGAGGCGCACTAACTTTTCCCCAAAAAAAGTGAAATAAAAAATGGCGTGGGATATTAACAAGTGTAGTGGCAATTTCTACAAAATGTAATTTGCCCCATCAATATCAATGACCCACTCTTTGCATAGCCATGTATGTTATGCATGAAATTGTGTGGCTTTGTAAGACATATCATTGCAAGTTATTAGTCTCTAACACTTGAGAAGAAGTATTCTAAATTTAGACTTTGCTAATTTATCCTTGAATGGATATGCCTTGGAAGTGTTTCTTGATGAGTACGGGAGCAAGTGTTAAGTGAAGGTTGAATAAAATAGTCTTGTCTTTTACATTCCTTAAAGATTGTGCACAATTAAGTGACACATAGGTATACCCACTTGTCACTTCTCACCCTAAATCATATTCGTGGTAGATAAAGTGCCTAACATAATTATTCATGCATTTAAAATATACTAAATATGAATGTGCAGTTTAGTGAATTGATCCATGTAAAGATTTTCATGCCATAGGCCAAATACATCGAAGCAGTTTTAATAGACTCGTGAGCCACATTAATACAATGGGATTATGGTTTGGGTTTCTAAATTAAAATAGAAAATTCTTTAGTGTGGTTTTGCATATCAATTATATGATATGTTGGTTATGGATTTTAGCTACAAAATAATTTGTCAAAGTCCTTAAAGATTTAGCATATTTATCTTTATGAGTGTTGAAACTTTCTATGGTCTATCAAAATTATTGCGAAACATCCATGCTATTTTTTTGTGGAGAGGGAAATCATCTAGTCTAAATTTTAGAAGTACGTAAATGAGCTATACAATTGTTTGATACATCTTAATTGAGTATTTGTCTAAGTGGTAGGATAAATAGTCCAAACATAAGTAATTGGTGTTTAATATGCATTTTATCCCTGTGAATGGTGATCCTAGATCTGCACAAACACAAAGAACAAACACATTATTAGTCCAATATGCAAGTTAGAAATATCATTCCCCATGAAATTCATTTGAAACATGAAAACAAGAAATAAGTGAAGAACACAAATAAAAAAGCTATTAAATCACATTTAAATGATCAAACTCTCAATCCCATGGGGGAATTGGTGCTATTTTGATGTGAAAAATAGCCCTTTCCCAATTCCTAATCAAGCTTGATGATGAACTTTGAAGATGGATGCTCCGTGATGAAATTTCTCCATAACCTAGCTATGAAATGATGAAAAACTATGAAAATGGATGATAATGGATAAAGATTGCTCAAAACAATGAAGATGGTAACTTTGCATAAGTTGTGGATCCAAAATTAATATAAGAGCCTTTTATTTATAGAAAAGAATGATGCATGAATAAGCAAAATGGATGAATGTGGGATTAAACACCAACCAATAGCACAATGCCACTTGTCAACATGTGAGTGGACAAAGGTGGAACACATTTGGATGAATGTGCACATTAATGCAATTAGGTGGAAATTCAAAATTGGAGAAGTCACAAGTTGGAGGGAGATGAAGGACGAAATAAATGCCACTTGGCTCAAGAAAATGACATATAAAAGGTCTTTAATGTCTTATTGGATGGACAAGTCCTTTTGGGAGGAGATTTTCAAATTTGAGGAATATTCCATCTCAGATGCCTTTTTGAATGAAAATAGGAGATTTAATTAATTAAATTGATTTTCATGAGCAAGTTGCAAAATCTAGAGGATTTGAGGGATTAGGTTTAGCATTAATCATGATTTGATTAATTTAAATGAAGATTAGCTGATTTGACAATTTGATTTAGATTTTAGGATTTAAATAAATCAAAATAAGAGGAATAATGATTTTAGACTTAATTAAAAAAAGTTTGATTTATTTAATTAAAGATGATGGTGTTAGATTAAATCAAATAAAGATTTAATTTAATTTAAAGGAAATGACTTTAGAGATTAATTAAATAAAATGAATTATTTAATTAAAAGAGGGACTATAGGATTAATTAAACAAAACGATTTATTTAATTAATAGGAAATAATGACTTAATCAGATAAAATTGATTTATTTAATTAAGAGATGAAATGTGACGAATTTAATTAAATAAAGATTATTTAATTAAATGATTAGTAAAGGAGATGATTCAAGACAAACTAGTGTTAGTAAATCAAGATCAGGTGTATAGGATCAATCAATATATTTTACGTGTCTACATTTTGCCCCTCTTTGAAGCAATGTACCCGCTGCATTGGTTCAAATAATAACCTTGCCGAGATCAAAATTAAAAAAAAAAATGATTTTTTTCAAATGCCCCACTGCTACCCCAGCGAAAGAATTATGCTGGTATACTGCCCCCTCAAGATATTGGACGAAAATTTGGATTTTTGGGTGAACTCATGAAAAAAGAGGATAAGCTTCTTGATGGATCCAGAAAAGCTCCAAGATGCTAAAAATGTGCCAAAACGCAAAAAAATGATGCAAAACGAGCCTTGGTTGGGCAAAAACGGGATCGAGGGTCTAAAACCCTAGGTTGACAACTAAACAGGATAAAAAAACCCTAATTTTCATGCTTAAATAGCCTTCGAGGGGTCACTTTCAATTCATTTGCATACTTAGCCTTTAGAGATTTCATCGTTTTGAGCTCTGACATTCGTTCGAGAAGGCACAACGAGTACTTCCACGACACATTTCAGAGCGAGTGTGAGTGTACCAATGACTACCAGGCGCAGGACCATCGGTATGTGTCCCTACCCCACCTTTGTTTTTTTGATCTTCATGCACATTAAATAGGGTTCAAAAGTTAAACTAATCCAGTGACGATGTTTAGCGTCGTTGAAAGGGTCAAATCAACATCATGTGGCCTTAAAGTGCGTTGCGATTGCAAACTGCGATGTTGTGTCGCAGTTAGAGACTTAGGGGTCAAACTCCAAATGGCGCCGCATATGCAAATGGTTCTGTCGCGGGTTAGTTAGGAAATTAGGGTCTTGTGTCAAAAGGGTTTGCGGTCAAACTGTGATGCCGCTATGGAGTTTAGAGTTTAAAGAGTTCCGGAAACACAGTTTGGAACTTTCAAAAAACAACACATTTGCAAACAACGCCTTTGTTGTTTTGGTCACAGAAACTTCAAACAAGATCTTGATTTTTTAGGAAACTTGACGATGTGGCTTTACTAGTGCAGGAGGATGCAGAGCCAGTACATTCACGTGAGCACCAATCTTTGATTCTTAGCAGATTGACTGGATTGCACAAGTTACTTCAAGAGCACCTTGGAGCAATAGGGCTATGGTACATTGTATACGCTCCTTCCATTAGGACACATTTGGGCATGATGATTGTGTTGGCTGAGAGATGGCACCACGAGACATCATCGTTTCACTTCCCCACAAGCAAGGCAACCGTCACGCTGGAGGATGTCTAGTGTATTCTTTGATTGCCCATCTATGGAGAGCGGGTCATTTATGATATGGAAGCCAGGACAGATACTTGCTATGAGGTTATGGGACTGGATGAGATTATTTTTGCCAAGGGTCAAATTGAGCTGGAGTAGTACAAGAGCTCGATGTCAACATTTCGATTGATTATGGCTGCCATTATATTAGGTCTTGTAGCTCCAAATCGATGCAACCAATATTTTAGTCCGGGATGGGGTCTAGCTTGGGAGTGGATGCTCCACAGGAGGGAGTGCTTTACGTGGGGACTAGTGATGTTGGCCTCACTCTATCATGATTTGCACGAGTTTTCCTACTATGACAATAGGGCTATTGGAGTTGGGGTGACACTTCTGCATATTTGGGCTTGGGAGCACATTGTCGTGCTTCACCCATGAGTTACCATTGTTGATGTGGAGTCGGACGACCCAACAGTCTGGAGATACAGGGGTGGCTTGAATTTTACCCACATAGGAGCAGTTGGCATCCCTCACTGGAGGAGGGTCATTGACGAGATGACCGTATTCACATGGAGGCCTTGGCTCAGGATACTCGCATGGTACAATGACGTACAACAACTTTTCTTTATGAGGAAAGAAAAACTTATGCAGGGCAGAGAGCACACTATGATCGAGCATTACCTACCAAATCGGGTGGCCAGGCAGTTCAGTGATGTACAGGACTGGCCAAATGATGGATACATGGCCATTTTTGCATGGACCACGAGGGAGACCACATGGGGTTGGATGATTCCGCTTGAGGATGTAGTGGAAAATTTTAGACAACTGGTGGCAAGGCCATGGCCATATGATCAAGGGCAGGCACACCTCAGGACGACATAGGCATGCATCGACTAGTTTAGGCCACCCATTAGATTGATAGTGCTCGGGGCAAGTTTACCACAATGGAGACCCTGAGGCCGGATAGTAGGGCGAGGTGGGGGTGAGGAGGCTGAGGAGACGAAGACGAAGGCTGAGGAGACGAAGACGAAGGCAGAGGAGGAGGAGGACCACCTCCAAACTAGCGAGGGTAGAGGGATGGGTAGAGAGACCAACAACAACCACCGCCGCCGCCACCACCACCTCAACTAGATCAGAGGGATGTAATGATTCAGCAACTCCAGGCACAAGTTGCTACACTGACAGCTAAGAGAGATCAGGCCTGATTAGAGCGGGATTAGGCTATGCAGTAGAGACAGGTTGCAGAGCGATAGTTAGCACAGGAGGTGGGCCGACGGTAGCAGCTCGAGAGCATGACAGCTGTGGCACAGGGCAGGATTGTCCTGGCACGAATGTACCAGGATGCAGTGAGAGAGGTCGAGTACTATCAGGTACATTATCATCAGGTAGTGCCTTTTGTGGCCTGGGTACTAGATTTCTCACAACAGATAGGGCAGAGGCAGGACCAGCTTGAGAGACAGCCGGGTGAGGGGAGCAACCATCAGGGCTAGCTTCTAGCTTCACATTTTTATTAGAGACACCATTCTTTTTATGATCCACAGGCTCTGTTTTTTATAGCCCTATGGGCGTTTGTATTCATTGATTGATTCATACACATTTGATCCTGATTTTGTACCATGATAGTTACACTATTGATGATATATGATATGATCGATTTGATCCAATATATGATGTGTTCTATTTTATTTATGCATGATGGATGGATGTATTTACTTTTCTATATGCAATGTGATGACATGATGTGACTCTAGTGTGATGCGATGTAGTGATTATGGATGTATTTCTTTTTCAATATCTTTTCTATGCACTTTTTATAATGATGATGTATGGATAATATGGATGCAAATTTTTATGATATGTACATGATTTTGATATGCTTAGATTAACAGATCTATATTATGCACCTAATGGATGATGATCATGAGATGTATGAGATGCTATGACATATTCTTTTTCAGTATCTTTTCAATATGTATGGATGACATGATGATGCACATGATATGTTAATGCTTATATGATGATGCATATGATATGATATGACAATGCATATGATGATGTTTATATTATTGTGTAATAAATGCAAATGTATGGTTTATGAGATGCTTAGAATAACCAATCCATATTATGCAATGATGAAATGTGAGATGATCAATGTTTCCTATATGATATGATATGGATATGCAGCATGCTGACGGTTTGTGGATGTAGTATGGATGCATTAGTGATGTTTTTGATTAACTGTCATGATACCATGTTAGCATGGAAAGAAGACAAAAGAAATAAGATCCAACAAGCCCACTTTTATTAGAGATGATGATGACTCGCTTATCAAGAATTGGGATTTTAAAAGGGCTATTTACCTTATGTTTGATAACACACATAGGCATGATGCATCAAGGTATAAAGAACTAGGATGGCGTTGCACCTAGTGTGATGGACTTTGACTTAACAAACAAATAGGAGTACTCCTGTTCACACATGACATACAAAAACTTATTTAAAATGTAGTTCAGATATTCCAAACATCTCAAACCAAAACATAGAAAGGCAAGCCTTCCTATGTGGTCAACAAGACACCTAAAACACCCTCCCTACACCCAAACAAAGCACACATGACCAAGGTTATATTACAAGAATATCCAACAAGCACAATAGATAAAAAGATAATGATCATTGTTCCATTCCTTTCTCTCTAAATCCCTTTGTTTGAACATCATCAAGAGGTCATTGGAATGAGTGCAATAAGACAAGTCAAAATACAAAGATCAAGCAAACAAACAAGCTAATGTTCTTCATATTGCTAGCCAAGACTAAACTACGGTGATGTCTAATGTTGATGTCCATTATAGGAAGGATGCATGTCCTAGGACATGATGTTATCAAATGATGATGAGATTGACTGGATGATAGACTATTGATACCAAGAGTTGACCAATTTTCTTACTTACTTACCTAGACTTGAGACTTTGACGTTTGAGTTTCACTTTAGACTGCTAGACTTGTTTACGACTGTTTCACCAAAGGTTGAGGGTGACGATGATTTATTGTGAGTGATGTTTATTGCGGGTGAAAGCGAGATGAGATGGATGGATTTTTTCAAATATTTGGATATTTTTGAAGTTTTGAAATTTTTTGAGGTTGTTTTTGGTATTTTCAAGATTTTGCAAATGTTTTGATTCTCAAAATTTCCAATGTTTTTGTGATTTTCTGAGAGTTTTGACCAAGAGAATAACTTAAAGAACTATCCTAGGGGCCTCAGGGGCTGATCAATAGATTAGCCTTGCCTACGTTATACATGTAGAGACCACGTAGTTTGACTGACACAAACTCAATTATTGATGAGAGATATGAACAAATGGATTGCCAGTTTATTATGACAGACTCCTAAAAGACTGACCTAACTGTCTCGGAGGATGATCAAAGATCAACCTTGCCTACGTTTAGAGCTCAGAGACCCATAGTTCGATAAGATGACTTTGTTTTTGACCCTTTTGACATTTTGACCTGTTTTTGGATTTTGATATGTTTTGAATGTTTTTTTATTTTTCTAATTTTTTGAATGTTTTGGTATTTTCTAATTTAGGGAAGACTTCAAGAATATACACGAATCCGATCTTATGAGAACATTCCCCCAACATGATGCAATAGACTACTCCGATATAGGTAGGACAAACTGACCTTGAGAATGGGTCAAGTAACACTAGGAGGGATCATGATACGAACATGAGATCAAGCTATGATGCAGATGTGGATGGGTGATATGGAAGTGTGATGGAAGCATGATGGATGGATGATGTAGAACAAGCCGTGGAGATCCTAGTGGATGGAAAGTGCTTATTTACACAAGGTGCTTGTTTTCCAAGTTTTCACCAAGGTACTTACCCAAAGCACCACTGAAGTGGTTTTCACTAGAGGATGATTTTTCTCCTTACTGTTTTTTAATCCTTTTTCTATTTTTTTTTTGGATTTTTATATTTTTTGTATTTTTGAATTTATACCTTGCAAGTTTTAGGTATAAAACCTTTTAAGATGGGATCTATTCATGGGCTCCTACAGAGGCTCGCCTTCTGGTATTGATAACTGATATGCCCCTAACTTGTAGCTCGCTGTGATGATGAAGGGTCCCAACCAATTAGGTTCAAACTTGCCCTTGCTATCTAGATTTGGAACATTCTTTTGATTCTCCTTCAACAAAAGCTCTCCTATTTGGAATGTTCGACTCTTGATATTCTTGTTGTAACTCCGCTTGAGATAGTTCTAGTATACTTACAAATGGTTTAAGGCATCCATGTGTCGCTCATCTAGTAATTCCAACTCGTTTAACCGTGATACCTGGTATTCTTCATATGTGATGAGATTCTGCAATGATATCCTCAGGGATGGGAGCTCGATCTCAATGGGGAGTATGGCTTCTAATCCATAGACCAGGGAGAATGGGGTGGCACTTGTTGGTGTGCGAATACTTTTTTCGTAGGCCCATAGGGCAGGATTCAATTGGAGGTGCCAATCATGACCAACTTCATTGACTGTCTTCTTGAGGATTTTTAAGATGGTTTTATTTGTAGCTTCAACTTGGCCGTTTCCCTGGGGATAGTATGGAGTGGAAAAGCGATGTTGGATTTTAAAATTTTGGCCGTTTTCTTGAAAGGTGTCCTATTATTTGAGATAATGGCTTGATGGACACCGTAGCAAAAAAATAGGTAGTTCAAGATGAATTTTGATATATGCTTTCCTATGATATAGGTCATGGGGATGGCTTCCACCCAATTTGTAAAGTACTCAGTGGAAGTGACGATGAATTTACGTCCACTGGATGAGGTGGGGGTAATTTTTCCAATGAGATCGAGCCCCCAATGTGAAAAGGGCCAAGGTGTAATGATCAGGTGGAGCTTTTGAGCTAGTGCATGGATGAGATCCCCATGCTGTTGAAATTGTAAACACCTTTGAATGTAGTCATGAGCTTCCCTTTCCGTTGTAGGCCAATAGTCCCCAGTCCTCAACAGTTTCTTAGCCAAGGTCATACCACTCGAATGTGAACCACAAATGTCGTTATGTACCTTGATTAAACCGGTCAAAGCTTCCTCAGCATTTAGGCATCGTAAAAGTGTTCCTTCAATACTTCTATGGTATAGGGTATCTCCTAGGATGACAAAACAGGATAATTTTTTGACAAAGGCTCTTTTGAGGTTTAGGGTTATATCTATGGGAAGGACTCCTATTCTCAAGTAAGTGTATATATCATGATACTAGGGATCACTAGGACCAACAATTTTGCACACAAATTCAAACTATGGTACCTCGAATTCTGGTACGAGAAGCTGCTCTACGAGGAATTCTTGCTTTGGGACGTTGCGTGGAATATCCAATAGTGATTTGATTGTTTCCATAGCGTCTACCGCTCTATTATTTTCTCTTGGTAGTTATTCAAATGTGATATCAATGAAGAACTCCTTGAGGATTTCTACCAATTTCTTGTAGAGAGTCAATTTGTTATCCTTTGTTTGATACTTGTCATTGACCTAGTTGATTACGAGCTATGAATCTCCGTAGACCTTGAGTGCCATGATTTGCCACTGTACTGCAATTCTTAGCCCTATGACAAGAGCCTCATATTTTGCGATGTTATTTGTGCATGAAAATGATAGCTTGTATGATTTTGGCATGCAATCCCCTTGCGGTGTGATAAATAAAATCCCTACTCCTGATTCTTGTTGTGTGTAGGATCCATCAAAGTACATTTTCCAGTGATTTGCTACACTTGGGTTGAAGATTGATTCATCGGGGAATTTTGATACAAGTGGGTTCTTTGAGTATATCGGTGCCTCTGCCAGCTGATTTATAATTGCTTGTCCTTTAATGGCCTTGCATTCCACATACTCAATGTCATGCTCTGTCAGGATCATAACCCACTTAGTCATTTTCCCTGTGAGAGTTGCTTTAGAAAGAAGGTATTTGAATGGGTCTATCTTTTCAATGAGCTTTATTTGATGTGCTAGCATGTAATGTCTGAATTTTTTAGCGGAAAACACAACTGTCGAGCAAGATTTCTCAATGGATGTATAGTTTAGCTCATGTCCCACCATAGTTCTACTAATATAATAGATAACTCTCTCTTTCCCATTTTCATCATGCTATGCTAAAAGAGTGTTGAGAGCTGCTGTTGATGCCAATATATATAAGATCAAAGGTTTTCCTAGAATTGGTGGCATGAGGACTAGCGGCATGAGTAAGTACTCCTTGATCTTGTTGAAGGTTTGATCACATTTCTCATCCCACTTGTATGCTACCCCCTTGTGGAGTAGATGAGAATAGGGGATAGCCTTGTCTGCTAGTTGTGCTATGAATTGGAGGATGGACTGGAGTCTTCCCTGCAAACCCCTTAGAGTTGTTTCAATGTTTTCGGTACCTCCATTTCGAGGATGGTCTTGACCTTAGCATGATCTATCTCAATCCCTCTCATAGACATGATATACCCAAGGAGCTTCCCTAACTGTACGCCAAAGACACACTTCTTTGGATTGAGTCTGACTTTGTACTTTTCTAGCCTATCAAATATGAAGCTTAGAGTTGATATGCGATCTCATCATTTCTTTGACTTAGACAATATATCATCCACATAATCTTCCATAGTTTTGTGAATCATATCGTGAAAGATTAGTGTCATGGCCCTTTGATAAGTAACTCCTGCATTTTTTTTATCCCAAATGGCATCATATTCCAGCGATATGTCCCCCAAAGACAAGTGAAAGCCATTTTGTGTTGGTCATCCTTTTGCTATCATGATCTGGTTGTAACCTGAGAATTTGTCGATTAATGATAGCATCTCATGTCCTACTTTCATGTCCACAATAATATCAATGTTTGGAAGAGGGAAGTCATCCTTGGGACATGCTTTGTTGAGGTCTCTAAAGTCCGTGTAGATGCAGATGCCCCCAGTGGGCTTTGAAACAGGTACAATATTGGAGACCCACTCTGGATAGTCTATCGGCCATATGAACCCTACATCTAGGAGTTTTTGTAATTCTATTTTGACCAACAATGCAATTTGGGGATGCATTTTTCTTAGCTTTTGTCTCACTGGATTTTCTTTGGGATATACAGCTAGGTGATGAACCAAAACCTCTAGATCAAGCCAAGACATGTTGACATAGGTCCATGAAAACTTTATCTTTCTTTATTTTAGGAATGCAACCAAGACTTCTTGCTCTTCTGTCAGAAGTGATTCTGCATAGAATGTTATGTGTGGCATTTCCTTTGTTCCTAAGTTGACCAAATTGCACTTCTCTGCTAAGACTGCTGACTTCTCTTGATGAATAGCATTGAGGGGAAGATTGAACCCTTCATCCTATGACACCTCAGGGAGGTTTTCACCATTGGATGCATCCTTTATTTTTACTATTTTTTGGTTTGAGAGTGCCACAGTGTGGTTTTCACTCAAATACCTAGAGATTATTCTTAGATTTTCGCTATTGCGACTAAAGGATTCAATCGTTTCCTCGTAATAGGAATGTGTGTCCAGTATGATGTCAAACCCAACCTTGTGATCTCCATATGGTATCGTATCCTGCAATCCCATGAATTCTGAGAGCACCTCATCATTTTTTAACGTGTCCAAAATTGGTGGTCCTCGTTGGTTGAAATCAATGAGTCGGGGATAGACTAAGTTTATTTAATGGGTTTGATGATCTGACTCAAAAGACAATGTACTAATCATGAGTAGGGAGGAATCCTCGAAAAGCATAGGTAAATCAGTTATGCAATCTTCATCACTACTACACACATCAGTTATGTCAAAGGTAAAGTTGTCTATGACTCGACCTGTGGATACTAGTAATTGAAGGGTGGATGTCAATAGTTGAGGGGGATTTTTGACCTTTCTAATTGAGGCACTTTTGCCAAGTATGGTCACCTTCAGAGGGGTACATCCAAGGCCAAGATTTCTTATATGCTTCTTCGGAATGAGAGGTACTAGAAGACCATTATCATTCTGTCCAACCTTCTTGTTTCTATTATAGCCCATACCAAGCATCATTTGTAATCCTTTGCTGCTCTCATCCATGGGAAGATCAGGCACGGGCCTTTCATCTTGATATAGGAGACTGGATATGTCTCTTTCATCTACTCTTTCCCGACTTAGATCCCCCCAACTTTTGAATCTAGAGGGGTCCGCTTTGAAGGTTTGGGATAATGTTTCAGCTGGTTGGGGTTGCCCGTGAGTCCTAGGAGATTGAGGTAACTCCCCTTGACAAAAGAAATTTTCTTCATTTTTTAATCCCCACACCCATTGTCCTGGATAATGACCTTGATTTCAAATATATAAGGAATGTCAGGTGTCTTTGTCTCAAAAGTGGAGGCTAATGTAGTTGGGTCTACATATGGAGTTGTGGGGTCTTCATCGTTCTTTGGGACTTTAGGGATTTTATAGTATTTTGCTTCTGGGTTCTTGCACTAAGAAAAGGGCTTGGGATCACAATGGAACATGACCTCTTGATTTTGATACGGGAATTTGACATACTGATGGAAGGTTAATGCGACAACTTGCATCCCATGGATCCACAGATGCCCTAGGAGAATGTTATAAGGAAAATCAAGGTCAAGGACCTGGCATGTGGTTTCCATAATGGTTGGCCATACTTGAATAGGGAGCTGAATAGTGCCTTGAGATACTCTTTCCTGATCATCATATGCTTTGATTGTGATTCCCTTACCCTTTTCAGTGGCATCCTCTGAGAATCCTAGATTCTTTATTAGTTTGAGCGAACATATATTTAGACCTGCACCCCCATCCACCAAGACCCTTTTGATTTTTTTTTATGAACCAGGACTTCAAGGTGGAGTGCACGATTGTGAGATGTTTGGGTGGGAAATTCTTGATCGAAAAAAGTTAGGAGGCTTGGGGTGGTGATGTGTCCGACCATAGCTTGGAACTAGTCAGCATCAAGATCTGCGGAGACGGCGGATGAAGCCAATGCTTCCTCTAGGATTTTTCTATGTGCGGGTGATATCTTCAACAACTCCATGATGGAGATCTGAGCAGGGGTTATTTTCAATAGGTCCAAGACATTGTAGCCATTAGGAATGAATTTCGGATTTGAGGTGGATGCTCTAGGTGGCTGTGATGACCCAACAATGGTTACTCTACTGTCGCATGTGGTGACTTCGCAATCAGCTTTGGCTCCCTTGATATTAAGGATAGTGACCCATTTGTCTAGGGATGCCACAACATGATCGTACACATGGTTCACATTGGCATACTTGGTCTTTCCATGGTTGTTCCCTTTGTTATGATCTGACATTGGATTCATGTATATTTTTAGGTCATGATTTCCAGCTAGTTGTTCAACATTTGTGACATTGTCATCGATGAGGTCTTGGATCATATTTTTCAACCTCATGCAGCTGGCTATTGTGTGCCTATTAATTTTGTGAAAATCACAAAGGTGGTTTTCATTGTACCATGGTGGCTTCACTTAGGGTTCTTGATAATTCTCATAAGTGGGAATTTTGATGAGGTTTTCGTTTATCAATTTCTTCATGACCGATTCAATTGGTTCCCAAAGGGCAGTTTATTTTCTCTTGGGGGGGATATTTGTTTCACGGGGGTGGTCGCCCTTGATTATTCAAGTTGTTGACTTGATTATTGGGTGGTTGTTGTGATACCACATTGGATTTTGTGTTATTTTGATTGTTGCCTTGCGGTTGTTGGTATGATTGCATTTTTTATTTTGGGGCATTGATTATGACCTTGGCATCCACCACACCATCATTAGTGACATTTCTATTTTTTTCCCACGTGTGAGGTTTTTCATTATAGCTGGTGGATGGGCGATTATCTTGATGTTCTAGATATGTGGGTGTCCCCCCTTGTGCAATAAGGGATCGTTCGATTTTGAGCACCTTCAAGATCAAATGGTCATACATGGTGATACATTATAGCTTAAGATGGAATGCCAAGGTTTTCTCAAGATTGGAAATGATGGTGCAAACTTGTTCTTCTAGCATGGCCTATTTTCTCCTATGGCCTTGGATCACCATTGTTGCAAGAAGGAAGTGAATGATTCCCCCTTAGCTTGTTTAAGAGAAAATAGTTCCTCTAGACTAACATCCATACCTATATTGAATGCATAGTTTTTTATGAATGTGTCTATAATCTCTTGGAAATTTTTGATGCCAGGAGGAAGGCGAGAGAACCACTCCATGGTAGGACCAACCAAACTTTGAAGGAATAGCCACATCAGATATGTATCATCATATGCGACCTCCATGTAATGTACTTGAAATTCCCTGATGTGATCTTTAGGGTTTCCCATCCCACGATATTTGTCAAATTTAGGGATTTCAAACCCCTTTGGGAATGGTACCATTGCAAGGCTCCTGTCGAAAGGATAGGGACATAAGTTGCTTGGTGTCTTTGTTGTTTTCCATTATTATAGATTGAGCACTTATTGCAAGAGAGATTTGATTTGTGTTGTCACGTCGTCTTGCGGGTCAAGAGGTGGAGTGAATGTGTTTTGAAGTGGTCGAGGTGTTTGAGTGATGGTTGGAGTGTTGGGTATGTTGGTGGGAGTTTGTTGCAAGCTTTTCTATGAGATCAAGGCTTGCTAATATGCCTACATTTGTTGTTGTGCCAACAACACTTGTTGTCAGTCTTGTTGTTGTTGTGCCAACAACGCTTGTTGTTGGTCTTGTTGTTGTTGTTGTGCCAACAATGCTTGTTGTTGGTCCAATAATTGGGCAGCTTCTTGTTGTGCTTGGTACTATTACAGGGCTTGTTGATAGGCTTGTTGCTAAGCAGCTTGATATTTTGCTTGTGCTTGTGCTTGGTGAGCTTGGTATTGAACCTGAGCTTGAGCTTGAGCTTGCGCTTGTTGGGCTACTTGTGCAACCTGAGCAACCTGTGCAACTTGTGTGACTTATGCAGCTTGAGCTGCTTGTGCAACTTGGGCAGCTTGTTGTAACAAGGCTTGAGCTTGGGCAACCTGTTGTGCTTGTTGTGCTTTTTGCATTTGTTGTGTGGATTGAGCTACTTGCACTTATTGAGAAGCTTTTTTTTCAGCTTGCGTGTTTTGTGCTTGTTGAGCCTAGAACTGCTAAAGTGACATTTGATAGGCACGTTGTGATGCTTGCAAGGTGATACTATATTGGTTGGCCACATTTGGTCTTGGTGGCGGTGGTGGTGGCGAATTCAGAACGGTGTTTTTTGTTGTGATGAGGGGTACCGTTGTATTGATGATAGGGATTTGTGTAGTGGAGGGTGCAATTGATATGCTTGGTCCTTGAGAGACCACATTTATGGATGGTGTAGTGATTGCTTGTGTTGCTTGGATGGTTGCCACCTATTGTTGTGATAGTGATGGCAAGATCAGAGGATTTGGTATGATGTTTTGATTTATGATTGGGGTTTTTTTTTACTTTGTTGATTGAGGGGTTGTAAAGGGGGTTGCCCTAAATCGAGAAGTGCTGTGGATGTTAATGGAAAAGGTGGAAGTGGTGGAAAGATAGGGGGTGTATTCCCTTGAGGAAATGATGATGATGAGGGATCAAAGATTCCACTTTGTCCAAATATCCCACCTTCTCCTTGTGAAATCATAGGGAGAGAGGTTTGTATGTTAAGAGGATATTCCAGTGTTGCATGAAAAGAGGATGGGTCATTGGGGTCATGAAAGGTGATCGAAACATATGGATGTAGTGGATTCAATGGGATAGATTGACCCAATATGGTATTTGCATCCAAATACTGGTTGCTCACAAGGGGGTGTGTTTATAGTGCATGAAGCAATCAACTCCCCTTGTTGACAATTGGTTGAGTTGGACCAATGGATGGTGTGATTTGGGGGATGGTTTGAGTGATGCTTTGAAATGGAGGTGTGGATGAGATTGGGGGCATAATGCCAAGAGGCTTCTCCACAATAGTGCTTACATCAAAATTAGAAGGGAGTTTAGCCCCTTCTTTGGCCAATTCTAGCATGTATTGTGAGGGATTGAGTTTCATCGTGGCATTTCCAATTTTGTGGTTTTTCAGCATTTTGTACCATTTCAATAATCTAATCTTGAGTCATCCCTAAAACATTGTTGGTGACGTCCTCCACTTGGCCACCTTCTTCTTGATGATCTTGTGGAAGTGGAGGGAGATTGACAGTGGGATTGTTAGACCCAATGGGATTCATTTCGGGAGCAGTTTGACTCAAGTCACTCGAAGTGGATGTTTCTTTGTTTGTTTCCATGTTCTTGTGTTGAGATCTAGTTTGGACCATAAAATGAGGATCAATTTTCAGGAATGGGAGGTGAACCTTTAATTCCTTGGATTGATCTAAACTTTAGGTACAAAAAAGAAAGTCTAAGAATATTTAAGGATCAAGGATGATGATGGTGATAATGAGAGATGGATGATTGGTGAATTATTGGAACTCTTGGGAAACCTTGAAGAAGATACTTAACTTTAGTACTTTTGGATTGATGTTTGATTTGATTTTGGATCTTGATTTTAGATTGATTTGATTTGATTTTGATTGGATTTGATTTGGATAATGAATTCATAAACTCTAAGAGGTTGGATGTTGTCCTAGAGTAAACTTGTCCACAAGATGATAATTTGACTAAGTGTGTAAAGAAGGATTCATCTACACACACCTAGTCAAACAAGATGATTTGGATTTTGATTTCAAAGGATTTTCCCAAAGTTTAGCATGAAGGATTTTTTCAAGATTTTAAAGAGTTGTTTGTGAGGTGATTTTGATTTCGATTTTTTGAAGATGAATGAAGGTGTTTTGATTTTGATCCTAAGAGATTTAGAGAGACTTTGTTTACTAGACCAAGGTGTTGAAGAACATGCTAATACTTCCTATGTGAGATACTCAAACCTTCGAAAAAGTGTTGGATTTTGACAATAGTAAAATGAATACAAATTTGGATTGTTCCTTGATGCACGTTTGTAAAAGTTGAAGGTCAATCTTTCTCTAAATTTGTAAAGCATAGACAAACATTTCTTGCGAGCTTTTTGACTAAGACCTTTGGACTTTGGTTTTCAGATTTTGATCTTTTGGGAAATCATTTGAAAGAGCACATGTGTGGGGTCCAATTGTTTCTTATCTTTGCTTAATGAGTTCCTTTTACCACAAACACTCTCTTGATTATCTTTTCAAATTAAATGTATAATATCCCAATTTCTTCTCATCCCACAAAGTCCATTATGTGGAAATCAAATAAATTAAGGAAAAAGTTACCTAATGTTGACTTTAGTGAGAGAAAATTGAGATATAAATTCAAATGCTTAGAAGCCTCTAAGGATGGAATCCCTAGGGAAAGCAATAGCACTTAGATTTTTTCAAAAGTATTTGCTTCCTCTAAAGGGTTTGAAATTTGATGATCATGGTCGAATGCTTGTTTTCCAATGTTTTAGATCCAAGCAATGTGTTTTGATTCCAAGAAAATACACAACCCTATGGATAGTCAAGAGACAAATTTTTTTGAATCCCCACTTGGATAAATCCAGCTGCGCTTATTCTTGGTGGATGATTAAAAGCTTGACCACACTGGCTCCCCTCCATGACACTCACTTCTATGGGTTAGCCAAGCTTTAGTACCCATGAAACTCCCATGGAATACTTCTCATCTCTACCAAGAACTGCAAAAATATGGGGCGGCTTCAGAACAACCATTCTTGCACCAACAAATAGATAAGGATTTGGGCTTCTAAACAAATTAGTTCTTAGTCAGGGTGATTGGGGACATGGCACCTTGTGAGCATCCAACAAGCCACTAAAGGCTTTGATCAATCCTACTATGGGCTCTTACAATTTTTAAGGTAGTACCCCATTTTGAAAGACATTGTACGACTAAGGCCTACATACCATTGGACTTGACGATTTAGTCTTATCCTTTTATATACTAGCCCAAGTGAAAAACTGGTTGGAGTTGCCTTTGAGTTCTCCTTTTGGACGTGTCTCTTAGGCAGGCCCCTCTAAGGGTAAACAAAAGCGAGCAAGCATCTGTAGTTCGATCGATTTTTGTTTATGTGAATAAAGAAAGAACACACACGATATACTCTACTCACACTAGCAAGATTTGTTCAATTTTAAGAATCCAAATTGAAGTGTGGAGGCAATCACTTATACAACTTAATATCACCAAAATAATTTTGATTCTCAAGATAGCTGTGAGGCGCGAGAGAAGCCCAAATGTCTTTTAAATGATATTACTTTGGATAAGAGATTACAAAACATAAAAGGCACATGTTCATTTTAACCTTCAAAGCAAGAATGTATTCTTTTTAAGAACCAAAATTGAAGTGTGATATTTTATTTTTCAATTTTAAAACCCCAAAACAAACTTTAGTAAGTTCCTAAGGTTCTTTTTAATCCCTTTGTTTTGTTCTTTTTAATCCCAAACAAAAATTATTGAGTCCTAAAAAGCTTGAAAGTGACAAAGTCCTTAGAAGTGGGATTATAATTACTCCCCAAAGTGTTTAAAAAAACTTGATACAATAGAATAATAATGTCATAAGAATCCTTGCTTTCATTTCCTCCTCCCCTTTTAATCACTCCAACCTACAAAAACTGGTTAAAACTATAGAAACAGAGGCCAAAAACCAGATAGAAGTCAAAGGTAATCCAAACTAAAAAACACATGTTAAAATAAATTTGAAAACTACCTTTTACCCCACCCCAACGACACAATCTGCAATGGCAGTACAGTTTGGAGGTTGTCAGCAGTGCTTTGGTGAGACCAACAACGCTTTGTGAAAAAAATAGTGAGTGCAATTGTGGTACTATTTCACCAAGCGATGTAGTCTGGAGTTTAAGTTGGCCGAACCCTGAGGAGAATGATTCGAGCGGCGTAGTTTGTAGTTTGAATGCGTCACCAAATAGCACCGCTAGACTAATAGCGGCGGAGTTTGACATGTCAGCAGTGCAGTTTCTTGTAGACACACAAAATTAAAAATAAAATAGTGGAATTTGGTGAAAAAGTGTGTTAATTTCTTCAAATCTTCCCTCCTTCTAGCACCAAAATATAAATGGTGATCCTAGACCTACACAAACACAAAGAACAAAAACATTATTAGTCCAATATGCAAGTTAGAAACATCATTCCCCATGAAATTCATTTGAAACATGAAAACAAGAAATAAGTGAAGAACACAAATAAAAAAGCTATTAAATCCTATTTAAATGATCAAACTCTCAATCCCATGGAGGAATTGATGCTATTTTGATGTGAAAAATAGCCCTTTCCCAATTCCTAATCAAGCTTGATGATGAACTTTGAAGATGGATGCTCCATGATGAAATTTCTCCATAACCTAGCTATGAAATGATGAAAAACTATGAAAATGGATGATAATGGATAAAGATTGCTCAAAACAATGAAGATGATAACTTTGCATAAGTTGTGGATCCAAAATCAATATGAGAGCCTTCTATTTATAGAAGAGAATGATGGAGGAATAAGCAAAAGGGATGAATGTGGGATCAAACACCAACCAATAGCACAATGCCACTTGTCAACATGTGAGTGGACAAAGGTGGAGCACATTTGGATGAATGTGCACATTAATGCAATTAGGTGGAAATTCAAAATTGGAGAAGTGACAAGTTGGAGGGAGATGAAGGACGAAATAAATGCCACTTGGCTCAAGAAAATGACATATAAAAGGTCTTTAATGTCTTATTATGGACAAGTCCTTTTGGGAGGAGATTTTCAAATTTGAGGAATATTCCATCTCAGATGCCTTTTTGAATGAAAATAGGAGATTTAATTAATTAAATTGATTTTCATGAGCAAGTTGCAAAATCTAGAGGATTTGAGGGATTAGGTTTAGCATTAATCATGATTTGATTAATTTAAATGAAGATTAGCTGATTTGACAATTTGATTTAGATTTTAGGATTTAAATGAATCAAAATGAGAGGAATAATGATTTTAGACTTAATTAAATAAAGTTTGATTTATTTAATTAAAGATGGTGTTAGATTAAATCAAATAAATTTTTAATTTAATTTAAAGGAAATGACTTTAGAGATTAATTAAATAAAATGAATTATTTAATTAAAAGAGGGACTATAGGATTAATTAAACAAAATGATTTATTTAATTAATAGGAAATAATGACTTAATCAGATAAAATTGATTTATTTAATTAAGAGATGAAATATGATGAATTTAATTAAATAAAGATTATTTAATTAAATGATTAGTAAAGGAGATGATTCAGGACGAACTGGTGTTAGTAAATTAGGATTAGGTATATAGGATCAATCAATATATTTTACGTGTCTACATTTCCAATGCTTGTGCATAAATATAATTAGTGTTGAGTAATATCATTTTGTAGTATGATTTTTATTATTCTTTTCCTAATCTATCTAACCCTACAAAAGCTTTCATGGCCTTGCAAAAGAACAAGGGTAATTTTGGTGAGACCCAATCAATGAAATTGAGGATTACATGTCTCTCAATTTTATTTTTGGTAGTAGAGAATATGAAAGAAGAAAATTTTCCCTTTTCTTTATCTTTATATAAATTAATTTGATTGGAAAGAAATATTAGGTCCTATTCAATGGTAACTATAAAACTTTATATGTTTATTTTGGATTCTACTATGTTTTTGCATATATTAGCTTAAGCTTGACTTTGTGCTTTTTAGTACACCATGGAAATTAGAAACAATAGAATTGATCATGAGTAGAATTTCCTTCCCAAATGTTGATTGATTAGAGATTTATGAGCATTACTACTTTTAAAAACAACTATCTAAAAATTGTTCGTTTAATGACAACCTGTTTTCGGTGTGAGACAATTTACCGAAAAAAACCTCAGATAATGAAGGGTCTTGAGAGTATAGTGAAGGGAAATTTTGAGAAGGCCTACATAAAGGAGTGCAATTTATATATTTATATGAACCATAGCTTTCATAATGGTCAGCTAATCTTAGTGAGTATTTACATTGTGGTGATAGTCAGATATTTCATACCACTATAAGAGTTGGTTATATTGCTTTTTTAATGGTAAGCCCATGTTTATCTATATTTATGTAATCCATATGATGTGTTCCTCTAGGAAAGGGAATATCATAGATGGACAACTGTATGATACAAAAAATGATGTGGCTAGCATAGACAAAAAAATATTTTGAATCACAAAGAAAAATTTATTGCCCTCATACATACATCATAAAGTGAACTATATACAAATAAATAGAAAAATAGATGTGAATTGGCCTCTAAAAAATGATTTCTTTCATGCAAAGCAATAAATCCCAAATTTAACACAATAGAACCATTTATCAACATTAGCAACCCTCATATTTATGTCTCTCTAGAAACATTAATGAGAATAATAAGAAGGAGAATAATGCAAAGGGATGTTGATATGTTTGAGTTTTCAAAGAAGGTAGTGCTACATTAGCAAAACTCCCATCTGTGTCTCTCTACAAGCATTAATGAGAATAATAAGGAGGAGAAGAATGCAAAGGGATGTTGATGTTTTAGTTTTCAAAGAAGGTGGTGCTATAACCCATGTAGAGGCCTTTCAAACCATGTTGTAGAGACCTTGCTTCATCCTATATTTAATGAAATTCAAGGCGATGGGTGGGGAGGAGCTAATGCATTCCAACTACTAATTTGATATTTTAGCATTTATTTGATATTTTATAGCTATAATTTTTTTTTTATCATTAAACCATGGGTTGTTATGTCAACATATGTAAGTAGCATACAACTTGCAGTAATAAGAAAACTTGTAATAAATAAATTCCTAATACTTGAGGCTTGTTATTTGGAAAAAATTATGACATGAGATAGGTTTTGCGAGACTTATTTCTGCCTATCCAATAATTATAAAAATGAAATAGAAATACAAGGCTTATGAGCCAATATCAATATTGCAGATTGACCCATCTAAGGTAGGTGATTCATTGCGTGGGCACATCAAAATGAATAAATTGAAAGACAAGAACAATATTCCTATCATTGTGTAAAGGAGGGGATTCACTACTCTTGAGTCTCTCAAACAAAGAAGAGTCTACAAGGAGTGAATAACCCTTGATTACCTCAAAGTACAAGCTTAAGGGAACAAGTGTGAAATAGAGGATATTGTAATAACTTGATTAAACAAAATACTAGACTAGAATGATATAAATTGTAAATTAGAAAAATTTGATATAAAGTTACGGAGTATAAAGTACATAGATAAAAGGGTTAAAACTTATGAAATCTACCCCTAGAAGGATAGAGTCATGACCAATAGACAATAGCGTGTTGCAAGGATGTGTGTGCCCCACATTGTCATCCCTATTAAATTAGGAGATAAAAGATTGAAACCTGCAATACCCAGTTCTTCAAATCTAGAAACCTGCATACAGAAAGGACAAGGAAAAATGTTGGGGCTGTTTTGAGGCTTGCCTCAATCAAATCCCCATTTTGGTGTTTCCACCTCCAAAAATAGCCAGATAGATAGAGATAGAAATTTTTTTCATGAAATGTAATAAAAGAGATGTGTGATAGAAACAAACTCCGCTATGAAGGAGAGCCCCTTTCACAAATAAAATATACAAGATAAGTAGATAGTTGTAAATAGATGAGACAAAGAAATTAAGAGTGTTACCAACAGTCTATGGCTCCCTCTTGGCTTGATAGATGAGACATGCTTTCTTACAAGAGATCCTCGGTTGTTGACAAGATGAGAATCCAATAGGGCTTCATTGCAGAGCAAGACAAAAAAGATCTAGAAAAATAAGAGAAAGAGAGCAAGAGAGAGTGCATGACTGTAAGAATGAATGAAAGAATGAGTAAAACGAGGAGTTTTGTGAGGCTGCATGGGTGGGAAGAGTCATTACACTCATGATTTTGTTGCAATGATGTGTATCACAGACAAAGAATGCGAGATTACCTCATTTGAAAGTTAGAAAGTTCAAGGATGCTAGCACATCGCATGAATTTTCTCACATTGCATAGGCATCCTACTCAAAAATTTACAAGAAATGAGGTATCTGATTGCTAATGCTTCATTGTTGTTCCCTATGGAGTTGAAATCTGATGAGTCTGGTTATTAACATCTTTTGATTTCTCTTTATATACTTTTAAGACACTCTACTTATGTTTTTGAAGTATCTCTTAGACAATATCTCCATAGTATGTTATCCTATTATGCATACCTTGCCACGTTGAAACCATTTTGTGAAAATGAAATATGGTGAATTATTCGTATAATTGCACGGATTAAATATGAATATATATGTGTAATGTTGTAAAATTGCACCTCTTGCAATTTCACATACATTTTTGCACCCGCTTTAGTGTCCACTCCCTTAGAATTTGTGTAGGCTCATTTTAGCCCTTGCATCAGCCTTTTCCCCTCTCAGGATGCTCAACACCCCTTTTTAGTAGTTATCTTCGCGTGTCAACTTTGCATCCAACCTTGTAATTTTCCTATTCCTATCGTTTTGTAGCGTGGTGTGTCTGGACACTAGCACACCACACAAACATCTATGCACTGCGCTAGCATCCTACGACACTTCAACGTTCAAGTGACTGCCTCTGAGCATGTTTTCCACTTGTCATTTGCTTTTGTCGGTGGTAATGGTTTGAGATTCCTTGTAACCACCCGAGAAGCTTCTTTTCTCTCTTTAAAATATTTCCTTTCAATTCATTTGCACCTCTAGCTTCATTCTAGCTTCTTCTTCTTTTGGGCTTCTACCTTGACACATTCTCCCAACTTGCTATCTTGCTTGCACAACTCTATATAGCTTGCTACAACAACATTATCTAAAGCTTACACAACTGTCTTTTCACCACTCTTGGCTCTTGCAGCTATCTTTCCCTCCCTCTTTGTAGCTATCTTGGCTCTCATAGCCCTATCTTTTGTCCTTTCTCTTCCTCTTTGGCTTCCTTAAGCCTTGTAGCTACATCTCCCTTGTCTTGTGCTTACGAGCATTCTGGGATTCCATGTCCCCTATCTATTGCATTCTTACTTTGTGATACAGGTTCTCCTCCTCGAGCGGGGTTTGCTTTTATCACTCATACTTGGTGGTGAGGGTTCTACTCTTGAAGCGGGTTTTTCTTTCACCACATGCTTTGTCCATTTCAATTCATTTCTCTCTTTCTATTTGACTATCTGTGGATGTGGGAACACCAAAATAGGGGTTTGATTGAGGCAACCCCCTATATAGCCCCAACACTCTCTCCAAATCTTACACATGCAAGTATTGAAGACATTCACGTGCTAGAGGCTTCATCACTTGTGTGGTTGTGAACATTTATTTTCTATCTCTTATTCTCTTTATCATTTCTACTTTACTTTATTTTAGTTCTGTTATATTCTATCGCTTTCTCACGTTCCAAGATTTCTTAGCAATTAAGGTAGAAGCAACCACTTTGTCATTTTTTGTGGTAAAATCGCTTTCTGGTTTGTACAAGATGCCAACGTGCCTTTGGGATGTCTGCGCTATCGTCCTTGGGAAAAGAGCTTGTTAGTTTGTCTAGAAAATCTTTGTGACTTGCTCTTTCTGATTCTAGAACTCTCGCGTTGTTCCTGAGGTAGTTTAGGGAAGTTCACCCCTTGAGGTTCTCTAAATGAAGAGAACTCGTGAGTAGAAAATCCCCCTTCTCTACATTTTGGTGAACCCGATGTGAAGAGGGTGTTTTTAAAAAAACTAGGAATTTATTTGCCCCTACTTGTCGGGGTCATAACTTTTGACTCAGTGCTCAGAATTCAAAACCGTTTGCATTGTTGGAAAGGTCTCCAAGAGGACTAATTCAATCCCTAAAATACAATGCCTTTAGCTATGAAATTTTAGGGATTGACGCAAGTTCCAACCTCAAATCCGCTCTAAAGACCTCTGAAAATGCAAATTACTAGAACCTATAAAATACCGAAAAAATCTAAAAATTTGGATTTCTGGTTTTTCTTATTTCTTTTGCCAAAATGAGTTTAATATATTATTTTGTTAGTTTAGTATATGGTTTTATTCAAAATATTAATGATATTCCATTTCATGCATGTGATAGTGAGTCGACTTTTCCCATGTCACTTTGTATCTTTGATCCTTCTTATGAGAGTCCTCTTGCTTCAGAGGATATCTTGTTGCAAGAAGATGAAATCATTGATACCTTTCTTAATGTTACTCTACCTTCTATTCATTCCAATGCACTCTCTTTTGGAGATGATGTATGTTGAGAATATGTCTTCAAATAATTATTCTACTAGTTGTGATGATTCTATAAATGTAATCTATTTCTTCACCGCCTATGTCTCTGCTGCCCCTCAAAGGCCTAAGAGACCTGTCATTTACTTGAGTCTAGCTAGTCCTTATCCTAAAAGGATTTTTTATATTGATGGTGTTTCATTTGATAGTGATTCTCTTGGTCTTTCCATGGATCACTCCCATAAAGCGGTAGCCCATACTTATGAAAATAAAATGAATAAACAGTCAAGTCTTCCTTCAGCACCTGAACCTACAACTAAAGCACCTGGTGATTATGATCTTGTTGAGAAACTCTATGTTACTCCAACCAAGATTTCACTAGGGGACTTGCTTTAGTTTGCTTCAGTTTATCAAGATATGCTTCAGGAAGCCTTGCAAAATATCCTCTTTCCTTCTTCTACTAGGTCAACGGATGTTGATGCATTGATAGCTCATATTCGTGTAGATCTACCAAATATTACGTTCTATCCGCAGGAACTCCTACCTCCGGAAGTATAGAAGCAAGTAGACCCTTTGATGATTATAGTTAACATTAATGATATTGGCATTGGACGTACTCTCATCGATCCCAGTTCAATACTTAATGTATGTAGCATTGATCTATTGCCTAAGATTAATATTGATTCATCTTCTATTAATACTTCTTCTATTGACATTCGTGGGTTTGACAATGTTGGTCGACAAGCCCTAGGCATGATAGTCTTTCCTATGAGGTTGAGACCCGTTACTGTACCCACCCTTTTATATGTTATGTTAGAGAAATTACCATATAACCTTCTTCTTGGTAGACCATGGATTCATGCTATGGGTGCAGTCTTGTTTACCTTGCATAAAATTGTTAAGTTCATTTGCAATAATCAAGTAGTCACAATCAAGGCTGACCCTGAGGCTATGTACCTATGTGAAATGGTAGCTGCTGGTTAGGTTTCGGTTGTACCTACTCTTATTCCTTCAGTGTATTCCAATGTGTCAATGTTTACTCCAGTAATAACTACTACAAAGGATACTCTTGAGATAATTGTCCCTAAAGAAGATCCTTCTGAAGTGAGAAATATTAAGTCTACTCCTTTTGTTTCTCAAAAGAATGCATGTCTTGGTGATGATTGGGGTTCTTTAGACTTTACAAAATCCTTCACTGGAGAATATAAAGTCAACCTAATCCACTTAATCCTTCTAATAACATCATCCAAACCCACTATCAAAGATGATTATTCTTTTGTATCGTGGGATAGTGTGAGCATAAATTGTAATGTTCTTAATGTTGGTCCTCCCCCTTCTGGGGAAGATGATCACACCTCTGTTAAAGAGGCCAATTTTGGTAGTCCTATCAAGAAGGTTGATGGTGATCCCATAGAAGAGTATGATCCCCCTAGCCAGAATAATACTCTCCATGAGGATCCTCCATTGTCTTCCATCTTCGTATCTTCTTCTTGCAAGCAGTCAAACTTTTCTCCACAAGAAAAAGGGTTGCTTCCTGCTCATTCTTTTTCTGAGAAAGATCATATTTTTTATGGCTTCTTAAAGCCCACTTGATCACTCTTCCTTCTCCTACGCATAAGAAATTTCTTAAGCATGATAAAGAAAAACATTATTTTTGTACATACCATCAAGTGCCTGGCCATTCCACTAGTGAATGTAAGGCCTTGAAGGATAAAATACAACTTCTTGATATAGGTGCCATCACCCATTTATTTGTTGATGCACCAACCTCTTCTTCAAATGACAAGTGATATCGAGGTCTACCTCTATCTTGTATGTTCTAAGTATCTTTAATGGTTCTCATTCCCTGTATGTTGGGGGCAATGATAACTCTTTTTGGAGATTTGTGTCCTTCCTAAGGACCACCCTCTCTTCTCTATGCATTTCAAATGAAGTGTCCCTTGAGTGACCCCTCTTCTTTTAAAGGGTAAGGGACCCCTTTGAAATCCTTCCAATTTTCTAACAATCTGTGTGACTGTTTACTTTATTGCCTATGTGGCCACTTTGTTTTAGACATGCTTTATCTGCAGGTAAACATGTCGCTTTGCAGGTGCGCATGTAAAGATGCTTTCCAATACGAATATTTGGAGTCTCCTTCATCCAGGTTTCCTCCATGTGAGAGATCTTGGGGGATGCCTCCTTGCAAGTCTGTAGGCTTGTAAGGCACTTTCATCCAAGTTTCCTCCATGTGAGAGATCTTGGGGGATGCCTCCTTATAGGTCTGCAGGTCTGTAAGGAACTTTCATCTTGGTTTCCTCCATGTGAGAGATCTTGGGGGATGCATCCTTACAGGTCTATGGGCTTGTAAGGCGCTTTCATCTAGGTTTCCTCCATGTGAGAGATCTTAGGGGATGCCTCCTTGCAGGTCTACGAGCCTGTAAGGTGCTTTCATATGGGTTTCCTTCATGTGAGAGGTCTTGGGGGACACCTTCTTATAGGTCTGTGGGCCTATAAGGCACATACTTCATGAGGCTTCTTTCATGTGAGAGATCTTGGGGGTTGCCTCCTTGCAAGTCTGTGGGCCTGTGAGACACTTTCATCTTGCGGGATTTGTCAATCGTTGGTCTACAGGCCTTCGGTGCTCTTTGTTCAAACTATCCTTGGGTCTAAGGACCTGTGAAGCCATCTCTCTTAGAATTTTCATTCCTTTCTAGCTTCTTCGTTTGTCTCTTTCTTCAATTTTCTTCTCTTTTCTTGTCAATTGTATATACCAGATCAAAGATCTACATCTTCTTCATCTTAGGTATATGCTCTTTCTCTCTTTGATATCTTAGAGTTCTTCTATGTATTATTTTCAATTTAGGGACGACGCATAGTACTAAGACAAACTCCTACATCGAGGTCTCTTTTACTTTGTTGACTCAAATCCTTTAGTGGATTTTCATGTTCTAACATGTTGTCTAGTGTAGGTCTTTCTTGTCTAATGCATTTGTTTTGCAAGTCTTTAGATTGGGTGCATGGTTCCTTGGTTTGAAGAGTTATTTGCTTCCTCTACAGTATCCTTTTGGCATAATGATGTTATTTATGTTTAGTAGATTTCCTTTAGCATGCATATTAGTGTAGATTCTTATGCCCGCTAAAGTGGAGGAAAAATGTAATTTCGTAAAATTACACCCCTTGCAATTTCACATGCATTTTTGCACCCGCTTTAGTGCCCACTCCCTTAGAATTTGTATAGGCTCATTTTAGCCCTTGCATCAAACTTTTCACCTCTTAGGATGCTCAACACCCCTTTTCAGCAATTATCTTTGTGTGTCAACATTGAATCCAACCTTGTACTTTTCCCGTTCATATCATTTTGTAGTGTGATGCGTTCAAACACTAGTGCACCATGCAAACGTCTACACACTACGCTAGTGTCCTGCGACGCTTCAACATTCAAATGACCGCCTCCAAGCATGTTTTCCACTTGTCATATGCTTTTGTAGGTGGTAACGGCTTGAGATACCTTGTAACCGCCCGAGAAACTTCTTTTCTCTCTTTAAAAGATGTCCTTTCAATTCATTTGCACCTCTAGCTTCATTCTAGCTTCTTCTCCTTTTGGGCTTCTATCTTGACACATTCTCCCAAATTGCTATCTTGCTTGCACAATTCCATATAGCTTGCTACAACAACATTCTCTAAGGCTTTCACAACTCTCTTTGCACCACTCTTTGCTCTTGCAGCTCTCTTTCCCTCTCAAAGCTATCTTGGCTCTCACAACCCTCTCTTTTGTCCTTGCTCTTCTTCTTTGGCTTCCTTAAGCCTTGTAGCTAAGTCTCCATTATCTCGTGCTTGCAAGCATTCTGGGATTCATGTGCTAGAGGCTTCATCACTTACGTGGTTGTGAGAATTTCCTTTCTATCTCTTATTATCTTTATCATTTCTACTTCACTTTATTTCAGTTTAGTTATATTCTATCGCTTTCTCACATTCCAAGATTTCTTAGCAATTAGGGTAGAAGCAACCACTTTGTCATTTTCTGTGGTAAAATCGCTTTCTGGTCTATATGAGACACCAATGCACCGCATTGTCATTCATATTCTGCATTGTCATCCTTTGGTTGAGAGCTTGTAAGTTTGTCTAGAAAATCTTCGTGACTTTCTCTTTTTGATTCTAGAACTCTCACGTTGTTCCTAAGGTAGTTTAGGGAAGTTCATGCCGTGAGGCTCTATGAATGAAGAGATCTCGTGAGTAGTGAATTCCCCTTCTCTACAATATGTATGTGAATGGATGATATGATTTGATTATGGTAGTTAGCTATATATATGTGTTGGATGGGCTAAACTCTTTTGTAGCTTAACACGCGGTGGCAAGGAAGGAGTATTTATAGCAAGTACCAAGTTGCAAAGTAGGGGATTAATGAGTTCGAGCTAATCAAGTGAAGGGAGCTATGGAGCTGAACATGGTCATTATAGAAGAATAAATGATGGAAGATGTCTTTTCTTAAATATTGGACAGTTATCCATGTGTTTCACATGCAAGTTGTCTTTATTTGAATAGGTCTCTTTTTCCAGTTGGTTAGAAGAATAAGTCAAATCATTGTTTCACCTCCTTGTATCTAGGAGTGAGATTTATGATTTTTGTTAGTTAGTTAGTTGGAAGTTCGAATAAGACTCCCCATTTTGTATAAAGTCGAGTGATGAGCTCATAGACTAGTTAGTTTATTTTGTTACAAACTTTCAACATCTGGTAGTTTTTCAGTTGATAAAGGATATGTTGTTACAATGAAGTTATGGAATAAAATCTGAAGGAAGATTCTGTCTAATATCTGGTGTTGTATAATGAATGGTGTTGTATGCTCATGGATGTATGAGAATTTGAATTAAATCTAGTTTTTAGTTAAGTGAAGCAATTTTTTGAGCTGTCCACTCAGGTACTATTCATCACTTCATTTGCATTTTAGTTATTTATATGCTTTGATTAATTTTGTTTTCTTTATCTCATACACACGTTGCAAGTAAATGATTTATGGATAAGTTAGAAGTTGTGTTTGTTCATGAACATAGATACAAAATAGTTCACTGAAGATTAGGATTGATTGTCTTATCATTTTAAATAGTTTTAGATTGATTTTGCATTCGTAGATTTTAATAGACACCTACAACTTATGCTGCAAGTACCTCTAACCACTAGGTTCTATAATTGCTTTCATTGTTTTACAATTCTGTCAATTCCAGCAAGTAGAATAGTTTGAATAAGTTAGAGTAAAGTAATTTAGGTTAGTACAAGCCTATGAGGACACATATAGTGGAGTGCCATCATAAGTATACACACCTTGGTTGATAATTTAATGTAGGCCTGCAATGCCAAGAGGACTATTTAGTTTGGTACATCCTTGAGTTGTGTAAAATTTACCAATTCCACAACACATTAGTTTTCCTCTAAAAAATCCTAAAATTTTGACTCATAAGGTTTTTCCATTAATGCGGCAGGGTGTCATAAATGCAACGAGCTAAATGTGCAAGTGTGAAATTGCCACAGGGTGCAATTTTATAACACTACATTTTGCCCACACTTTAGTGAGCTAAATTTTTGAAGAAAAATCAACTACACTAAATTAGCTAAGAAAAAATAAGTGTGAAATAAAAAACTTTTAATTTTTTATATATTTTCCAAAAAGGATACTATAGAGGCCATAGAGGTTGAGCAAGTGGATGTTGACGATGCCCCTAGTGTTTGAGCCTAGCCAGAAATTACAGCGTCTGATGTGGAGTTTCATTTTGCAAAACTCAAAATTAAGTTAGATGTGAAAATTGGAAGAAGCTACCATGATGAGAAGAATGCTTAAGAAAAAACTTGGCAATTTGGAAGAAAAATATGATGAAGAGGTGAATATATGCCCCTAATATTTTTTCCCCTAGCTAGGTGGGGTAAAATGTAACAACCGCGATGTTCTACTTTGTAAAATTTCCAATGTTTTCACCTCAAGCGAATAAACCACGATGCCATAACATTGTAATAAAAAATTTCTTTCCATAATGTAAATTACATGCACATTGAAAACAATACTATTTCCAAACTTCCATTGTATTTCAATGTAATTTCATAAATATTTCCTTAACATAGATGCCATATTGAATGAAATCAAGTATATCATTCATGTTTACGTCCTTCCATATAAATGGCTACATGATACATACATAGCTCAACTGAGCTTCAAATCAATAGATATAGATGGTCCAGGATCCGCCTTTCAAATATTGGGTCTTTTGTCGCCTGTTGAGGAGGAAAAGCATCACTTAATGGACTCATATGCGGTTCCCTGGACATCTATCAATGATAGATGGCACTACCCTTCGATGAAGATATTGGTGGAGTAACCTTGTAGGACAACCACTCTGAGCTTAGTTTTGTGTCCTACAAACTAGGACCTAATCATACGTTCATCTTCCCTACGAGTATGAAAATACCGAACTAGCATGCACTACAACGAAACGGTGAATTGACAGTGGAGCCAAAGGAATTCACACTACTTTGGCCAAAGTGTTCTCACTCAGTACTTCGAGTGATAGTCATCCTATTCACTTACACTACTCAGCTCGATTTGACTTAAGGCCACTATAATCTGTGCATAGGTATTTCCTCCTATGGGTAACCTTTAACCCAGAAATAAATATCCCCTTTTCATAACTTAATGGTATTTCTACTCACAAAGCATAATCACAAATTACCCTTCCTTTGATGGATAATTAAATCCTAGGTGTATCTTGCAAGCTATCTAACTCAGAATAACTTTATCAATGAATAATCCCATAAGCTATCCTTGTTTAATCATATCTAGTATAACAATACCTACAACAAACAGTTCCTCCTATTGCGGAGTAATTACAAACACTTTCATAGAGAAAATGCTATGTTTCCCTAGTGCAAATAATAACAAGCAATTATAACACAAAGCATACAATTCCCAATCTTTCACAAATAAAGATAGTTAAGAGAAGATTATATCCTCATTCCTGTAATATGCTTAACCAATAGATTGTCTTGTCACTCTACCTTCCAAGAAACAAATGCCTAGCTTCACTTAGCTCTCTCAATGACAATAATACACTATAAATCCTTACTCAAAACTATAATATGCACTCACAAGTTAACTCATAGCTCTCACTCAATAACTCACAACTCTCACTCAATAACTCACAAAAATTTCAGCAGAATAAGTTTGCAAAAGAATGCAGATTGGAAGTGCATCCAAATGAGAATACAAGCCTCTCTATTTATACAACAAAAAGGATACTTCACATCCTACAAAAAAGCCATGTAAAATGACAACAATCTCCATTCTAGTCGACTCACTTCACTTAGCAAAAAGGTGGCAACAATAAAAGAGTTTACTCAGTATAAGAAGCTACAAGTTGACCTTTATGTTTTGACAGTAGCTTAAGACTATTTCTATTTGCACATGATCAGATGGTGACAATCAAATTGTTTCCAAAATAGACTTCTACAACATATAGAACTTCATATACTAGCACCAAATATGTAGCCATTCCCTATTGTTTGGCATGACTTTACTCATTGAAACATTCTACACCATAATGCAACAAATGTTCAAAGTCAACTAAGTCTAAGCTTTCAAGAAACTGAGGAGTACAGAGTTGCCTGGATCTTAAATGATACTTTGACCAATTCCTTATATTGTTGTACGCGTTTCCTATTCTCATGCATTTCACTTTATTGTGCAGTTGATATCTATTCCATCGATTCATTAAAAGTATTCAATGTTGAGTAAGTTGATTTTTAATAATTCCAAATGAATTGTCCATAATATCGACTATGGTTCACTATCCATATCGACAATATGGCTATGCAATACATAGCATGTAATGAAACCTTTATTCAATGTCAGTATATTTTATATTCGACCTTTAAATGCTTTGTATATGCTATATACAAATCAACCTAAGTTCATGTAAATAAATCAACCTCTAAGCATTAAATATGTTAATTGATCTCCAAGAATATATTTGAGGCGTTGCAACAATGTTAGAAGGGTGACTTCATTTAAACGTTGATTGCAAAGCCAAAGGCGTAGCTTATATTATATATGTGTTTTTGACTTTGGTTTAGAACAACACTGAAAACTCCCTAAACCTTGTTTTGCGCTACGTCCAAGACTTCACAATATCTTTTAAGACCATATCATTTTTTATGTATAGATTTGTTTTGGATGTACAAACACATACAAATATACAAACACCACATTTTGATACAGCAGTGTGATTTATGAACATGACTTTTTTGATATATATATATGAGATTTTTTTAGCTGACATCATGGTGTTCTTTATGTGTGTTTTTCTTTCATGTATGGTTATGTGATGGAATTAAGTGTATTGGTGTATGTTTATACTAGATGTTATCATAATTTAATAGACACACATTAGATTTATGCTTAATTAAATATAATGATAATCTATTTTCCTAGCCAAAATATGTGAATCATATACAATGCCTAGATACACAACATACTAAAACATATGTAGAGATAAATCCTAATTAAAGAAATTAATTAAATACACATGTTCACATCATAGCACAAATTGATAAAATAATGTGTTAATGTTTCAAATAAATGTCATAGTATAATGAACTACAACCCTTGAGGGATGAGTGTCATGCACATGCCACATAGACCCTATGCATAGTATTGATGAAGATGCATTCCATCCATAAAGGATAGTCCATAGGCACTAGAACCATACACGAAGGTGATTATGTAAGGACCTAACCAATTAGAGTTGAACTTCCCCTTTTGATAAGGTGGCACATTTACATTCCTCTGATTCTTATAGAGAATAAGATCACCTACCTTGAAATTCCAAGAAAAGATTCCTTGATTATAATGCTTAGAAATATGTTCTTTATAAACTTGGAGATGTTTGAGGGCTTGCAATCGAGACTCATTGAGCAACTCAAGATGGTTTAAACGTTCAACATGGTAAGTGTCATCATCAATCAACCCTTTGAGGGAAACCCACAAAGATGAAATTTTCAACTATAAAGACATGATAGCCTCAACACCATACACAAGGTTGTATGGGGTTGTACCTATAGGTGTACAAATTCTCGTGCAATAGGCCCACAAGGCATACACCAATTGAGTATGCTAGTCCTTAATGTGTTTATTCACTATTTTTCAAAGAATCAACTTAAGAGTTTTATTAGACGCTTTAGCTTGGCCATTAGATTGAGGATAGTATGGTGTAGAAAATCTATGTTGAATATGAAAAATGTCTAGGAATCTAAGGTCCTCACAAGAGAATGTTATAAGTTAAAGGACCTCACATAACATAAACTAGGGTGGGTATGGTAACAGGTCTCAATCTCAAAGGCAAGATTATCGTGCCAAAGGATTTTTGACCAACGTTATCGAATCCACAAATATACAAAGAAGAAGTAACAAGAGAAGATGAATCAATTTTAATTTTAGGTAACGAGTCAATGCTACATACATTGAGAGTTGAACCAGTATCAATGAAAACATTCCTAATATCAATGTTATTAATGTTGACTATTATCATTGGAGGATTTTCTTACTCTTGTACTTCCAGAGGCAGGAGTTCATGCAGATAGAAAATGATATTAAGAAAATCTGCATGAATATGAGACATCAATGCATTGACATATGTTGGCTTAGTAGAAGAAGGAAAGAGAATCTTTTGCAAGGCTTCCTGAATCATACCTTGATAAACTAGGGAAGTTTGAAGTAAATTCCATAGTGAGATCTTTGTAGGAGTAACATGAAGTTTCTTGACAAGATCATACTCACCATGTGATTTAGCTGCAAGTTTAGGTGTTGGAGGAAGGCTTGGTTGAGAAGGTGGTAAAGAGGTTGGTTGATTTAATTTTTGTATTCCTTCTAGTATTGTCAGTATGGGCTACTAATATATAGAAGGCGGCCTTAGATTGCATGAATCTTGTGTAAAGGTTCAACGTGTCATTAGTGATAGGAACCCAAAAAATAAAATGAATTCTTTTAGGATATGGGCTAGCCAAAGTCATGTAAATGATGGGTCTCTTAGGCCTTTGAGGGGCAGCAAAGACTACAACTACATTCACAAACTCATTGACTTGCAAAGAAGAAGATGGTTATGATAAATATGTTTGTTCAACAAATCTACATATAGAAGGAGATGCATCTAAGAAATCATATAGGAAATCATCCAACATATCAAAATATTCTTTAGAGAATGCATTATCACAAGAATTATAGTTTTGAAGAAAAATATTTGGCATGATTTGCTTCACATCGGTTCACCAAAATGTAAAGGAGGAGATTCGCTACTCTCGAGTCTCTAGGACAAAGAAGAGTCTATAGGGAGCGAATATCCCTTGATTACCTCAAAGTACAAGCTCAAGTGGAAAAGTGTGAAATAAAGAATATTGAAATAACTTGATTAAACAAAATACTAGACTAGAATGATAAAACTATAAATTAGCAGAAACTAATATAAAGTTATGAAGTATAAATTACAGAGGATAGAAGGGTTAAAACTTATGGAATTTTCCCCCAAAAGGATAGATTCGTGGCCAACGGATGACAACACGTTGTGGGGATGTTTGTATCATGTGTTGTCATCCCTATCAAATCAAGAGATAAAAGCTTGAAACCTACAATACCCAATTTTTCAAATCTAGAAACCTACACATAGAAAGGATGAGGACAATTGTTGGGGCTATTTTGGGGATTTCCTCAGTCAAACCCCTATTTTGGTGTTTCCACCTCCACAGACAGCTAGATAGATAGAGATAGAAAAAATTGGCATGAAATGTAATAGACAAGACATGTGATAGAAACAAACTCCGATGTGGAGGACAACCCCTATCATGAATAAAATAGACAAGAGGAGCAAATAATTATAAATAGACAAGACAAAGCAAATAATAGAGCTCTACTAATAGTCTGTGGCTCCCTCTTGGCTTGATAATTGAGATGTTCTTACTTGCAAGAGAGCCTTGGCTGTTGACAAGATGAGAATTCAACAACACTTTGTTGTGGAGAGCAAGAGAGAAAATATGTCGAAAAGAATGGAGCAAGAGAGCAAGAGAGAGTACAAAATGATAAGAATGAATGAAAGAATGAGTAAGAGGAGTTTTGTGAGACTGCATGGGTGGGAAGAGTTATTACACTCATAATTATGTTACAATGACACATTTCATAGGAAAATAATGCGATATTCCATCATTTGAAACTCAAAAAATTTAGGGATGCTAGCACGTCACACAAACATCATACTCAAAAATTTGCAAGAAATGAGGTACCAAACTACTAACGCTTCATCATTGTCCCCTGCGGAGTTGAAATTGTGAAACTCTTACTCATATAGTTTTGTAATTAATTCGATAGGGTATCATAAATGTAGTGGGCTGAATGTGCAAGTGTGAAATTGCCATGGGGTGCAATTTTATAACACTACACATTGAAAGAATATTGGAAAGTAGTTTTGTGCACACAATTATTTTTCCTACATCAGTAGAATGCATTGACCTAGTTCTAGAATGTGCTAAATTATACAAACCTAAGGATAAAGAAGTGAAATCAATGGATGGTAAGGCCATATCCAATCGGATGGAGAATAAATAAATACTACCTTCATGTTACCTCAAAGAGAAGAATGCACCTGAGTTACTAATGAAACTGATGATTAGTATTATCAAGGATACAAAGATGGATGCATGATGGTAATTGCCTAGAAATAGCTTAAAGAGAAAAAAAAAAGGCTCATCAAGGCCTCCAAAGAATTCATATAGGTCAAATTTTCATGAATATTTTTCTAACCTAATTATCCTCTTGGACAGACTCATGAGCCATCATGAGGTAAATAATTTTCATTTAAATTGGGTGTCTCTTCATCAATGCCATATGTCACGATTAGTAGTTTATTGACTAGGTAGATATCATAAATGACAACTTGCATGAACAATTGATGAATCTTAAGGGAATCCAACACTTTTATATGAATTCATATTTATTTTATGCTATAACAAGTTCCAAATTATGGCTTAGCCTTTACACCCAATTTTTTGCTGGGAAAACATAAATATATGACTTGTCCTCAATTAATTTTGGAGGAAAATAACATGAATCTTTAAAGAGTAAATGATACATTCACTATGGTCAGAGTTAGGGAGTTTAATGGTGATGTAGAGGTTGACATATCAATTAAAGCATCAATTATGATTGAGAAACATGGGAGTTATTTTATATAATTTCTTAGGTTCACATATATTCACATTGAAGGTTCTCAAGGTACCCCTTACAATCTTCAATGTTTTGTAAATGAAAGATGATTCTTATAGCAATATGCAAGAAAATTGGTGAGGTAAATAAAATATATTTAATGAAAAAGAGTAGTTGTGGTACCATTCCTTGTAGGGCTCAAATACTATTAATTTAAGCCTTCTTCTAGTGTCTAATATATTGAAAGATCATTAGCCAAAATAGCCATGTATTTCTATGTGAAGAAATTTTCTTTTCAATAAACATTATGCTATGGATAATATTAAGCTTTGTCCATAACTCCTTCATGTTCCTCACATGGAAGATCATTGGTAATATTGTGAGAAAGATTCTAAAGTCAGAAAATAGATTGGATGATTTGATGACTCAATAATTTGAGAGCATCATAATACAATGGATCATGTAGGAAATTAATGATGATAGGTCTAATTTAATAGATCTTACATATGAAAATCTCTCTAGACTATCATTTATATCAATCAACTAGGAAAATAGTAAATATTTGATATCAAAGAGATAACTAATTATGTGCTCCATAGATTAAAGGTATAACTAGATAATTAATACTTTAATGCATAGTTGAGAGGAATAACGATGAAGGAAATCATAGATAAAGGTAGGTAGAAACTTATCTAGTTCCTTATTTTATGTCTATTTACACTATTTGCACAAAGAGTGAATAAAAATAAATTCCCTACAAATATTTTTGGTGGAGAGAATGCTCCTAGAAAGAACTTGGAGATTAAGAAGCCTCAAGCTTCAAGCCCTTCAACAAATGAACCCATCCCTCATATGAAACAAATTGATGATGTGCTTCCAATTTCTACCATTCCTAATTAAATTTTCTTGTATCTCCTTCATCCACACGAGAAAAATCAATTCATTCTAGTGTTCCCTTGATTAATCCATATCTATTTGTACCTTTTTCACCACCAAAACCCCTAATTTAACTCATCTAAATCCTAAAGTATGGATTCAAATTTAATTATTTCTACACATAGAATACTTGTTGATTGTTCGCATATGTCTCTCTCCAATCCTCCCTCTTGTTGAATTGAGCAATTGGTTGCAAAAATAGAGAAAAGGATAGAGTCATGGCCAATGGATGAAAACACACTACAGGGATGTATGTATCATGTGTTGTCATCCCTATCAAATCAAGAGATAAAAGCTTGAAACCTGCAATACCCATTTTTTCAAATCTAGAAACCTACACATAAAAAGGATGAGAAAAATTGTTGGGGCTATTTTAGGGCTTGCCTCATTCAAACCCCTACTTTGGTATTTCCACCTCCACGGATGGCTAGATAGATAGAGATAGAAAAAATTGGCATGAAATGTAATAGACAAGACGTGTGATAGAAACAAACCCCAATGTGGAGGACAACCCCTATCACGAATAAAATAGACAAGATGAGTAGATAATTATAAATAGACAAGACAAAGAAAATAAGAGAGCTTTACTAACAGTTTTTGGCTCCCTCTTGGCTTGATAATTGATACGTGCTTACTTGCAAGAGAGTCTTAGCTGTTGAAAAGATGAGAATTCAACAATGCTTTGTTACAGAGAGCAAGAGAGAAAAGATGTAGAAAAGAATAGAGAAAGAGAGCAAGAGAGAGTACAAAATGATAAGAATGAATGAAAGAATGAGTGAAAGGATTTTTGTGAGACTACATGGGTGGGAAGAGCTATTACACTCATAATTATGTTGCAATGACACATTTAATAGGAAAAGAATGCGATATTCCATCATTTGAAACTCAAAGATTTTAGGGATGTTAGCGCGTCACACAAACATCTTACTCAAAACTTTGCAAGAAATGAGGTACCAAACTACTAATGCTTCATCATTGTCCCCTATGGAGTTGAAATTGTGAAACTCCAATTCATATGGTTTTTTAATTAATTTGATAGGGTATCATAAATGCAGTGGGCTAAATTTGCAAGTGTGAAATTTCCATGGGGTGCAATTTTATAACACTACACATTGAAAGAATATTGGAAAGTAGTTTGGTGCACACAATTATTTTTCCTACATCAATAGAGTGCATTAACCTAGTTCTAGAATGTGCTAAATTATACAAACCTAAGGATAAAGAAGTGAAATCAATGGATGGTAAGGCCATACCCAACTGGATGGAGAATCAGTCAATACTACCTTCATGTTACCTACATCAATAGTACCTAAATGTGCAAGTGTGAAATTTCCGTGGGGTGCAATTTTATAACACTACAAATTGAAAGAATATTGGAAAGTAGTTTGGTGCACACAATTATTTTTCCTACATCAATAGAGTGCATTGACCTAGTTCTAGAATGTGCTAAATTATACAACCCTAAGGATAAAGAAGTGGAATAAATCAATACTACCTAAATGTGCAAGTGTTACTACCTCCATGTTACCTAAATGTGCAGGTGTGAAATTGTTGTTGGGTGCAATTTTATAACACTGCACATTGAAAGAATATTGGAAAGTAGTTTGGTGCACACAATTATTTTTCCTACATCAATAGAGTGCATTGACCTAGTTCTAGAATGTGATAAATTATACAACCCTAAGGATAAAGAAGTGAAATCAATCAATACTACCTTCATGTTACCTACATCAATAGTACCTAAATGTGCAAGTGTGAAATTTCCGTGGGGTGCAATTTTATAACACTACACATTGAAAGAATATTGGGAAGTAGTTTGGTGCACACAATTATTTTTCCTACATCAATAGAGTGCATTGACCTACATCAATACAACCTTCATGGAGAATCAATCAATACTACCTAAATGTGCAAGTGTGAAATTGTTGTGGGGTGCAATTTTATAACACTACACATTGAAAGAATATTGGAAAGTAGTTTGGCGCACACAATTATTTTTCCTACATCAATAGAGTGCATTGACCTAGTTCTAGAATGTGATAAATTATACAACCCTAAGGATAAAGAAGTGAAATCAATCAATACTACCTTCATGTTACCTACATCAATAGTACCTAAATGTGCAAGTGTGAAATTTCCGTGGGGTGCAATTTTATAACACTACACATTGAAAGAGTATTGGGAAGTAGTTTGGTGCACACAATTATTTTTCCTACATCAATAGAGTGCATTGACCTACATCAATACTACCTTCATGGAGAATCAATCAATACTACCTAAATGTGCAAGTGTGAAATTGTTGTGGGGTGCAATTTTATAACACTACACATTGAAAGAATATTGGAAAGTAGTTTGGTGCACACAATTATTTTTCCTACATCAATAGAGTGCATTGACCTAGTTCTAGAATGTACTAAATTATACAACCCTAAGGATAAAGAAGTGAAATCAATGGATGGTAAGGCCATACCCAATTGGATGGAGAATCAATCAATACTACCTTCATGTTACCTCAAAGAGAAGAATGCACCTAAGTTACTAATGAAACTGATGAGTAGTATTATCAGGGATACGAAGATGGATGCATGATGGTAATTGCCTAGAAATAGCTTAAAGAGAAAAAAGGGTCATCATGGCCTACAAAGAATTCATATAGGTCAAATTTTCATGAATATTTTTCTAACCTAATTATTCTCTTGGAAAGACTCATGAGCCATCATGAGATAAATAAATTTCATTTAAATTGGGTGTGTCTCTTCATCAATGCCATATGTCACGATCAATAGTTTATTTACTAGGTAGATATCATAAATGCCAACTTGCATGAACAATTGATGAACCTTAAGGGAATCCAACACTTTTATATGAATTCATATTTATTTTATGTTATAACAAGTGCCAAATTATGGCTTAGCCTTTGAACCCAATTTTTTTGTTGGGAAAACATAAATATATGACCTGTCCTCAATTAATTTTGGAGGAAAATAACATGAATCTTTAAAGAGTAAATGATACATTCACTATGGTAATAGTTAGGGAGTTTAATGGTGATGTAGAGGTTGGCATATCAATTAAAGCATTAGTTCTGATTGAGAAACATGGGAGTTATTTTATTCAATTTATTAGGTTCACATATATTCACATTGAAGGTTCTAAAGGTACCCCTTACAATCTTCAATTTTTTGTAAATGAAAGATGATTCTTATAGCGATATGCAAGGAAATTGGTGAGGTAAATAAAATTTATAATGAAAAAGGGTAGTTGTAGTACCATTCCTTGCAGGGCTCAAATACTATTAATTTAAGCCTTCTTCTAGTGTCTAATATATTGAAAGATCATTAGCCAAAATAGTCATGTATTTCTATGTGAAGAAATTTTCTTTACAATAAAAATTATGTTAGAGATAATATTAAGCTTTTCCAATAACTCCTTCATGTTCCTCACATGGAAGATCATTGGTAATATTGTGAGAAAGATTCTAAAGTCAAAAAATAGATTGGATGATGATGACTCAATAATTTGAGAGCATCATAATACAATGGATCATGCAGGAAATTAATGATGATAGGTCTAATTTAATAGATCTTACATATGAAAATCTCTCTAGACTTTCACTTATATCAATCAAATAGGAAATTGGTAAACAATTGATATCAAAGAGAGAACTAATTATGTGCTCCAGAGATTAAAGGTATAACTAGATAAATAATACTTTAATGCATACTTGAGAGGAATAAAGATGAAGGAAATCATAGATAAAGGTAGGTAGAAACTTATCTTGTTCCTTATTTTATGTCTATTTACACCACTTTCGCAAAGAGTGAATAAAAATAAATTCCCTACAAATATTTTTGGTGGAGAGAATGCTCCTAGAAAGAACTTGGAGATTAAGAAGCCTCAAGCTTCAACCCCTTCAACAAATGAACCCATCCCTCATATGAAACAAATTGATGGCGTGCTTCCAATTTATACCATTCCTAATTAAATTTTCTTGTATCTCCTTCATCCACACAAGAAAAACCAATTCATTCTAGTGTTCCCTTGATTAATCCATGTTTATTTGTACCTTTTTCACCACCAAAAACCCTAATTTAACTCATCTAAATCCTAAAGTATGGATTCAAATTTAATTATTTCTACACATAACATAATTGTTGATTGTTCGCATATGTCTCTCTCCAATCCTCCCTCTTGCTGAATCGAGCAATTAGTTGCAAAAAAGAGAAAATCACAAAAGTAATTTCATCAAGCTTCAATGTTGTCAATAATTTACTTTAGATCACTCCAACCTCCAACAAGGCTAAAGTTACTTGAAGGTTGATGATAGAAAACACATCCAACATGTAATATGTTGAGATAGCCAACCCGCAACCCCAAAAAATGAAGTAATCGATGTGGATGATTATAATGGGACTAAAGTTGACCTTGGACCCCCACTCACAAAGGAGACATCCAAATTTTCATGTATCTACTATGAGACTGTTTCAAATAAATGAAGAGAATAAAATTAGAGAACAATTGGAGGAATAGGTTTAAATTTTGACTTCTTATACAAAATTAATTACTGTTGAACTAGTAGTTGTGACCCATGTCACATCAATAACAATAGTTACCCTTGATAACAATATCAACAAAGATATTATTGCTAAGATTGTCGAATTTCAAATGGTTGAGAAAATGACTCAAGTTTTGGTTGAAAAGATCATTTTGGTCAGGCTAATATGTATTGAGAAAGTGACACTAATGTGAAAAAGATTAAAAATGAAATACAACTTATCAAGAAAGAGGAATATTTGTGGCACAACATGATTAAAGATCTACAAAAATGTCAACACAAATGTTTTCAAAATAAAATGATTTTTTTTTCTTTTGTTCAAAAGCACAGAATGGAAATTATCAACTTTAAAAGTTGCAGTTAAAGATTACATAGAATAAATAGAATAAATAAATGATGCAATGAAATTAAGCCCAAAATACAAAAATATTTTACAATGATTTTTTTTAACTTCTAAAATATGGGACTAGTATTTTAGATACTGTAGACATCAAGAAAGGTTTTCAAAAGATGGTTATAGAGGAATTGTTTGACAAAAAGAGGTACCACTATCACCTCTTCTCTCATTAAGTGCTATGAAAATATTTTTGAATTTCTTAAGATGTGTGTAGAGACAAATGAGTTGATAAACACCTAGAAAATGTATTTGGTAAATATCATAGTTCCCAATAATAAAGTAAAGGATTTACAAGTCAAAGCAACAAGAAGTTCTATGAGACACTACAAAGGGCCAAAGTTTTGATGGAATTTCTTCTCTTGGATAATTTTTTAATTTAGATTAATATGATTATTTTAATTATTGGAAACTTTTTATTATATTTTACATCAATAATAATGATTTACAAGTGAAATTTATTTTAAAAAAATGTTTAAGACTTGTTAAATTTACTTTTAAGGAAGTGGGTTATAAATATAAGTTATTTTTTATAGAGTAATTTTTTTTCTTACTAAAAAATATTGTAAAAAATTTAACATTTCTCTTAAAACTTCATATTTAGAGAAATGAAGAGTACTACTAAACTTCGTGTGAATATTATCATTTGTTGATTGTGTGTTGTTTTTATGTTTAATCTACAACCATTCTTTGAATCTTCTTCACATGCTATAGATGCAAATTGTCATTCTTTGTAATAAAATTTAACAATCAGTTCAATAACTTTTATTCATAAGATGATAATTGTTTGACTACCCTATTTTAATTACTAAATCTATTTTGTGTTGTGGATAAAATAACATCATGTATTTCTTGTTGTTGCACCCTTGATCTTATATTTTTCATGTCTATGGAAATCCATAATATTTTCTTGTATAAACCTATCTAAGGTTTCCCCATATTTTTAATCTTTGCAATTTGTATTTCCTTTAAATTAAAACCACTCTAAAAATACCAATCATACAAGAGATTTTTCCCTTTCAACATGGAAAAAGATCAATAATTCAATAAGATTTTATCCAACTATTGTAAACATTTGTCGCTATCCATTGGATGATTCACATTACAAATATTGCAATGATAAATTTGTTTGCCAACAAATCCCTAATAATTAATTATAGTTTATATATAGTGTTAGTGTAAATAGAGTCATTATCATACCTAGTTAGCTAATTACCTGTGTAGAATTGACATAGTCACACCTAACTTAAGTTTACTTAGGTTTCTTTTTCTTTGGTCTCATTTCATATGGTTGAGGTATGTGTCCTCATGACTTGAGACACCTATTGACACTTGCTCACACACTTGTCAAGTGTGCTCACAAGTGTCCCACCTATGGAGGGGTAGTCATAATTTCATTCCTACCCTCTGACCTCCTCATCCTTGTCTATATAAGCAAGGCTTGATCATTGTGTTTACACACTCTTCATTGTATATTGATGGACATATATTGTGTTTATTTTGTTCACTTGTGGAAGTTTGTTTCATGCTCTTGATCTTGGCATTATCCAACATGGTATCAGAACCATAAGAGCACGTTCCTTCCTGCATCGAAGTGACAACCACACATATCCCTATCAATGGAACATCATTGAGCCAAACAAATACCGCCATTACATCCAAAAGACTTGAGAAACGAAAAAGTACCTTTCATTTCGACAATTTCGATAACTTTGAACTTTTGCAATTTTATAGACTTTGTACTGACTGTACAAAAATTTAGCATCCTGCCTGTGCCCATCTACCCATTTGGATAGAAATTTGTATTTTGTAGAAAATTAGGCCTATCCGACATATTTTCGTAGAAGATTTTGGCCTAACGGCGTGTTTGGTGGAGTTTGTGGTAACATTTTCTTCTAGAAACTGTGTCTTTTGTTTGACCTGTTTGCCATTATTTGGCAGGTTTTGCAGGGTTAGATGTGTTCTTGCAGAGGTATTTGGCCGTAATTAACCTTTGTTTGCGAAGGAGGATAGAGGTGTTGAAAATGCGAGCCTCCTAGTGTTGTGCGCTCACAGACCAAGCACGTTGCTCTTGTGCTTGTTTTTCATTGCGTCCATCACCATCTATTACTAGTGAGTTGGAGCATTTGAGAGGATACGTGATCCAGTGGATTCATTCCATAGATCAACTTCATGCCATAAGTCTACGATTCCCTTCTACCCCACATCTGCATTGAGAGAGTGAGATTAGATAGTTCGATCTAATATCTCTAGTCGGCCTCCTCCCACAAGCTATTTCCTTCCAGCTCTTATGTTCTTCCTCTGCAAGTTTTTGTTGCAGAATGAGCTATCTGTGAAGGCCGTATATTCTAGAGGCGTGAGAAAGACCACAATTGGAAATTTTGGAAGGTGTTGGAAGAATCTGTTTGGTGTGATCTACATCATCCATTTCCTAGCGGGTCATCCAACTATTAGTTTTATGAGAGATCTTCGAGGGAGCTCTCTAGAGTCATTCTAGGAACAATTCATAGCCCTTTTGATCAAGTATTAGGCAGCAACAATTGGCATTGTGGGATTAGGGGAAATGATCTACTAATTGAGCATGTTTTAATATTTGTTGATTTAATGTTCAATATATTTAATAATATTGAACCAATAGTTGTGACTTTAAAGTTGTTAGTGTTGATGATAACTATCAATAATTGAATAATATGTATTCCTTAGATCTAAAAAGCAATAAATCATGTGACGCCACATCAGCGCACCAATAAAACATAATTTAGTGCACAAGTATTGGTCTCACTTTTATTTTTTGGACCTTTTTGGACACTGTGACAAAAAGCATGTTGATGTGACATCATATTTGATGATGTGGCCCTAAAACCTTAGTTATAAGCAGGGGCATTGCCAAGCAATTTATTGTAAAAAATTGAGATTTTTTTGAAATTTCCACGTAGGATTTTGAGAAGTACAAAGTTAGGGTGCTCAACTACCGGTCCTCTCCCCTATTGGTATGTCAAAGTGTTGGCCACACTACCCTCCATCTACCTCATCTTCTAAACCTACTAGCATGCACAAAGACAAGTCTTTCCAACAACCTCCTATGGTCGTCCTTTTTGACTCGTGCTCCCAACTACCCACGAAGTTGTGCAAATCCTTCAATGAGCCTCATTAATGGTTACTCTTTCCACTTGGCACAAAGACTTGGTCCATGTAGCCCACCTTTGTTACATATGATTGTTAACCTTTGCATTTGATGTTAGTTTATTTTTATGCAATTGTCAAGTTTAAGTTACCTATTAACTATTTGACTTAATTATTAGCTAATTGTTTAATGCTTGGAAAGGGGGTTGTTTTTTTTTCATGTTTTCATTGAAAGCTTGTAAAAGGGGTTTCTTTTTCATTTTGTGATAACTTGCAAATAAGGATTCAAAATTTAAAGTATGAATAGTTGACGAGAAGTTGGTTCCATTTCCAACATTGTAGCATCAAGACAATTTTGAAATTGTATCCTTTTAAAAAAAATTTAACCTCCGAAAATTAGTGTACTTTGTGTATTTTTTGACAAGACAACTTTCACCCCATTTGTTGAAAATTCACAATTTTTTTTTGGAAATTCATCAAAATTTTGCAAGGATTCTAGATTTTTAGTCAAAATCAAGTTTTGAAAATCCCATTTTTCTATATTTGTAAAATATTCATGAGTTATAAATGAGTGATTTGGCTTCCAAAGTTCACAAAAGCATGGAAATATTTTCTTGCAACTTTTTAGGGGGTCAACATTCAGATATAATATATCTTGCTGCCTTGAATCATGAGAAATCAATGATGCAATAACACTCAATACTAAAGAAGCGAAATATGAAGGAAATGTGATATCTTTGTAAGGTGAAGAAACCAATGATTACTTACATGACATATCAGACTTGTTTAGTGAATCCCATTTTACAAAGTTGGTAGACACCTTTGATGACAACCACATCAACACTATTGTGAACCCATCTACATCTTTGGTTTTTATTCGACATTAGCCTTTGCATGGAGCATTTGAGAAAATTTTAGAGATTTCATCATTTTATTTAGATCATGTGAATCATTTGGAGAATTCTATTCTTCTCACATGGGAAAATGTCATGCACCTATCTACAATTCATCTTCTTCCATGAGGAAGAAACATTGCTCGATATTCAGGGATCACATTATGCATTTTCTTCAAGCATCACTCAACGTTATAGTTTCTATGATCTTATGGGGGGGCTCCATAGTCTCTCTTTTTCTCTCTGATGGGGGGAACATTTCTTGTACTTATGTGATAGTAGTAGTCCTCAAGGGGTCATTATGGGTCCTTCTTCTATCTTCTTCACTTGTATTTTTTATTTTATTGTATTATTTCTCTTTTGGAGAGGGGTTTTATTTCCCACTAGGTTTTTATCCTTTACTCCACTTTATGAGATATTTGTATATGAGTACCTAACATGGCCTAGTAGTCAAGACTCATCACCAGTGAATCCATTACTCTTTAAGTTGCACTTAAGGGGGGGTGTTAGTTTAAATAGAGTAGTTATCATACCTAGTTAGCTAATCATCTTTCTAGGATTGACCTATTCACACCTAGCCTAAGTTTTCTTAGGTTTATTTTGCTTTTTTCTCAATACATATGGTTGATGCATGTGTCCTTGTGACTTGAGACACCAATTGACACTTTCTCACACACTTCTCAAGTGAGCTCACAAGTGTCCCACCTATGGATGGGTAGTCAATGTTTCACTCCTATCTTCTCACCTCCTCATCCTTGCCTATATAAACAAGATTTGATCATTGTATTACACACTCTTCATTGTATATTTATATACATACTATTGTGCTTATTTATTCACTTGTGAAAGTTTGTTTCATTCTCTTGATCTTGTTATTATCCAACATATAGATATTATAGGAGAATGAAAATTCAAAGTTTCCTTATTACGTGGAAAATTATGGGCAATGCTTGTGGATGAAAATTAAGCTCAATTTTCTAAGGGACCTCAAGCTCAAGGGGGTTATCTAATAGTAGGTGGTTCCATTTTTTTCAATCTCATTGAGGTAGGACTTAGGATGGATAAAGGTAGGATTTTAACATATGATGGGGACTAGGCATGACATTTAATAAATTGGAAAGGGGCCAAAGAGGGGATAAATAAAAGGAAAATCAAAGGCAGGGTTAGGACATTGCATGGAGATAAAAATAAATGAAAAAACAAGTAAGAACTCTAAAAAATACCATAAAAGATGCAAAATTGAATCAATTATAATTTCAAAAAATACCCTCCTACACACTCTTGCTTTGTTCTAGTATTTCAAGCAATGCCCTCTTGTTTAATTCTAGAATCCTCAATCACCTCTTTTTTCCACTCCTAGTGGCCCCTATCAATGGTTTAGGGGTTAGTTCCTTTGTATTTCTTGTGTTGGTATTTGGTTCCTCTCCAATGTGGGAAAATGGTGTTGTTTATTGCCTTATTCTTGTTGTTATTGATTTTATAGAGCTTACATTTAGTTATTATGATGTTCTTGCTACTAGCATGGTGCCTAAGGATTTTTATTACATACTACATGTCTTCTTACTTGTGGGTTTTTTGGGTCTAGTTCTTTGGTGTGTGGCTCTTCTAGTGATGACAGTGGTGGTTCCCTTGGTTTTATTTTGATAATTGGCTGCTTGGATGGGGTGACTAGGGAAAAATATTATACATTCATGGCTAACTCAGGGAGGCTCTTTGGTTAGGCATACCATTCTCAACATGGAAAGTATCACCCCCTTTCTTGTTCTCACACTCTCTGAGTTGTGGTTTATAGAAGGTGGTTCAAAAAAAAAATTCTCATAAAAGTTTGATTTATAGATATTAAAAATTGGCCTTCTCTCCCCAACTTTCTTGTATGGGTCTTCAAGCCTCAAAGGCCTTCCATTAAGATCACTTTTGAACCTTTTTTCTTGTGCTAGGGGTTTCTTTATCTCAATATTTCATTCTTTAGAGGGCATGGAGGTCATACTAAATGGTTGATTATGGATTGGAGTGACCACTCTCTCTCTCTTAAATTGTGGTTTCCTTATTTCAACCTTGTGATAAAATCTCTTAATGTTATTCTAGTTTGGGGAAGATTGTCTAATCTCCCTCCCAAATTCTAGGAAGATACTTTATTTTGAGGGTATAAGAAATTCTATTAGTCAGTTTTTTAGGTGGATTTAGTCATGTATAACATTGGAAACTCCAAATATTCCAATATTTTGGTGGATATTTACATATACAAGCCTCTTCATGGAGAGATCGTCTTGATGGTTGAGGATCAGAAGTGGATTCAGCCACTTGATTATGTGAACCTACTATTTTTAATTATTTGTTTATTTGTTATTGGACATCTTGCTTCTGAGTGCACACATCCTCATTGTAGGACTACAAGATACACTACTTGGTGTCACAATTCCCTCCCCAATCATTTGACTTTTGATACCCTTGTTATTCCTACCTCACTAATTGACAAGATTCATTATCCTACCTCCTTTTTGGTGGATCATGATGTGATTTTGTAGGCTCCTCCTAAGGTGACTTCCCCTAAGGATAATGCAACTTTAGCTATTTCATCAACCTTTATAAGGATTTATTCTTTGAAAATGGTTGAAGCTTGTCCTATGTAATCTAGACTCATTTCTCATTTGGTTAGCTATGGGGAGACTCATGTTGTTGAAAAAGTGGTGGATTTTATGTTTCATTTAGATTTCTTGGGTAGACTTTATTCCTCATTGCATGAGGTGACTCAAAGTGAGACAATAGTGGAGGACGTCCTCCTCTCTCTATGTTTGAAAAAGTTTGAAAAGTATGTATAAAAAAGTTTGAAAAGTATGTATCTTAGATAATTGTTCAAAGAGGAAGAGAGGTATTCCTAAATCTATTTTATAATTGCATCCCTATGTTAAGGGTGTGAGGATTATAAGAAATGTGTTAGACATTGTGTAGTTTTTTTTGTTAGTTGGGGTTTTCCATTCTAATGCTTGGTTGTAGTTCTGTTGTTCAGTTTTGTGTCTCATGTTGGGTTACTTATTATTTTGCTAATATTTCAATGTAACTATGTTTGGGTTCCTAGTAAAACCTATTTAGCTATTCAGGTCATGGTATGTTGTTGTAGGGTGGCTTGTCTATAGTTTCACTATTTTCTATATATTTTATTGGCTAACATTTGTTGTAAAGGGTTTGAGGGCCCCTTCAAAATATATTTTACTCATATAATAAAAATATAAACAAGACAATGGAATTTTTTTTATAAATGGGATTATATGTTTATGGGTGACACAAGCTACCTAGGATAAAGGGATCAAAATGATATAAGACACACACAAATAGGTTAGGGGTAAAAATGAACACACAAATGTTATAAGTATAAAATTAAATATAGTTGGCTTATGAATTATGGAAAAGTCACTTTAACATAGTGAGAGCATCATGTCAAAGCAATGAAATCTGGCTTAGATTGATTGAAATAAAAGAAAAGTGGATCCATGGATTTTTTTAAATGATTATGAGTCAAGGAAATCCTAGATACACTACCAACAAGGTTACTAAAATATCAACAACTAATCATGTTTGTGATTTACTTAATGACACAACTTATTTGATTGTGAAGCTAAAGGTTCCTATGGAAGAAAAGATATCAAAGTTTCAACAACTTGCTAACACTAGGATATCTATAATTAAGGATTTGGATGGTATAAAAAAGGTAGTAGCATTTTAGAATGAGAAATTAAAAGATATCAGATTCTTATTTTAGATCACATCTTATTCAAGTGATACAGTAAATCCAATCTTGTTTAGTCACCAAATTCATAAGATTATGATGTTAGAAATAAGAGCCAACAACCCTCAAGGAGAGTATAGTTATTTAGATGACAAATATGAAGAAAATATCAATAAGGCATGAATGATAGTTGAAAAAAATTTGCATGATGATCTTGAGAGTGGGACCAATAATTCAAATTATTATTATTTTTATATAATAACTATTACTCCTCTCTTTTTTTATCTTTATTCCAATTGTATTTTTTAGTGATAATTATAAAATTCATGATTGCAAAGAATTGCGATTAGTGCCAATCATCTATGTGAGATGAGAATTATTCCTCTAAAATTTATAAGTGTTATCACTTGTGCAAGATGGGATTAAGCTTTGTTATTCTTGTAAGGATATTCATGCAATATTTCTTCTACATGCTATTAGCGAGAAATAAGATTGTTGTTATCTAAGTTTTGTTATAATAAGTTGAAGTTGTAGCATATTTTCTAGTAATCAATATATGAGTTTAGTCTCTTTAAATCTTGGCTATATTTTTTTTTTTTTCTTTCATTGAGAATTTAATATTAGGTTCAAGTAGTGGTTATAAAAACTATATTAATATAGAGGATATCATGGTCCAAATAGTGTGATTGAGATGTATGATTTATAAAGGCTAAATAAACACATCTTTCATGGTTTAAAATTTGTAAGTTAGGGTCATCTATTAAATCCATTTAGAATTAAAGTCTTATTTGCTTTTATATGTTTGTAATTCACTTTACTAAATTTGTTTATCAATTATTTTGAAATTAGATGGAGACCATTATAGGTGAAGTGGGAGATCCTGGTTTGAATTTGAATTTTGTAAATGGCGGTTTAGGAGGTGTGGTGTCTAATGGTGGTTTGGTTGGTTGTACGGTGGGTAGATCTTTGTTTGTTGGTGATTTGGTTAGTGTGATGTCCTTAGAAGGCTTGGTTGTTGGTAAGGTGTTAGAGATTCATTGTTTTGTTTTTAAGGACATTGTGGTGGGTCAAGCACATCCTATTATGTCAGGGAAGGAAAATTTTCTAAAGATCCTTGCTTTAAATTTGGGTTTCTTTGTCTCAACTCTTAAGGTTGTTGGTGTGGGGGATTGTGTTGTTGGCCAGAGTAGTACTATGGGGATGGAGGCTCTTCCGGTCTAGTGTTGTTCAGACTTATTTGGCTCAAAGCCTAAAGGAAAAAGTGTCTCCTCTTCTAACCAAGTGGTAACCTTTGTGGTTTTTGGAGAAATTTCTCTCTATCTTAGACTCTATTATTCATAAAAGCATTTCCATGATGGATTTATCTTTGGTTGGTAAGTTTCTTGGTCCAAGACCAAACATTGAAGTAGTGCACTCTTGGGTTAGAAAGAAATGGTTTTTGAAAGGCCAAGTGGAAGTTGCAGCCATGGATAAAGGTTTCTTCTCCTTATCTTTGACATGTGAAGAGGATTTGAGATTTTTTTTTCTTTCTAAAGGCTCATGGACTATTGGGAATTCCACCTTAGTGTTACACCCGTGGGAACCAAGTATGGACCTTTCTAAATATTTTTCAACTCTACCCCTATTTAGATTAAAATTCCAAGCTTGCTTTTGGAATATTGTGATGAGAAAGTGTTCAAAGGAATTGCAACTTCCTTTGGGCATCTTGTTTCAATAGATGGCATGATATTCCTAGAAGGAGATGAGTGTTCACTGGGCTATGTGTTTTGGTGGATCATAAGGAAAATATTCCTAATTTTGTCCTCTTGAAATCCAAGCTAGGGCATTGGAAGCAGTGGGTTAATTTTCAATATTTCCCCTTTGCCTATTTCAACTACAAAAATGTGGGGAGATGGGTGAAGAACTACCCTTCTAAGGCTCAACATCCTCCCCTAAAGGTTTGAAAGGAGAAATGGGTGAAGGAGAAGGATCCATAGTTGTGTTCTCCTTTTTTCAAGGTGTCTTCAAATATGGAGCTTAAGGGAGAGTGATCCTCCTAAGGTTTTGAAGGAGATTGGAGTGGAGGATAAGGCTTTGTGGTTAGATTCTCCTTTTGTCATGTCTCTTTGGTTCTTTTGGTTGAGGGGTTCCAAGAGGTCATTCCCTTGGGGATGTTTCTGTTGAGTAGTTTTTGTCTCAACTTGAGGTTGTTCCCCTTCTTCAAGATGAGGCTTGTTGTAGAGTATTTCCTTCTTAATCACCTTCCTCTCCCTCTATCGTTAAATTTGTTTCTAAGTTGGATATAGTTGGAGGCTTTGTGGTCCCATCTTTATTGGCCTCTCCCCATAGTAATGTCATGGAGATTGGTTCCCTCCCTCCTCTTGAGACCAATGTTCTTGCTAAAATTCCTTTGGTTAAGGATGATGAACCTTTCATGGTTGTTAGGGAAAGGAAGAAGAATCATACTCTCCCTTCCCCCTCTGGTCAAAAAGGTGTAGTAAAAAGGAGGAAAAAATTTGATTGTGGCTCAGACAATAGAGGGCAAGAAAACCTTCTTCTTAGAAGAAAAGAGAGAGAATGTAATAAATATATTGTTGAAGGGATTTAGAAAAATATTTTTGAATGCGCTCTAAGAGCACATCCTATGTTTTCAAATGAAGATAATCTCATGAATATCAAGGGGTTAAACCATGTTGACAAGTAGACCTCTTGAAAAACATTATCTAGGATCACACACCAGACATTTTTCTTATTCAAGAGAAAAAATGTAGTGTGATAAAATTGTTAGGTTTAAAAGTTGCTTATTCAAAGAATGCAACTTTCATGGTTTTAGTTTGGATGGTGTGTCAGGCGGTATTGTGATTTTCTAGAACTCTATGGCTATAAGGGGTAGTGATGAGACTGAGTAATAGCTAGTTTTCTCTTGTTTAGTTCATGCTTTTAGACATTTCAAACTGGTTATTTCATATACATTCCTAAACTTATTTATCTTTCTATATCCTTCACACAACTTGAACCAAGTTTTGATGTATGGAAATATGATTATGATATGTTGGTAATTGCATGGTTAAATGTGTGAGTGTGTATGGAATGCAGTATGAATCTATGTTTAATTTATGGTTATTAGTAGTGTGTATATTTTAGATGAACTAACTCCTTGCAACTAAGAAGTCAAAGTAAGAAAATTCCACAACTAGGAAGCTTAGCCCACAACCAAAGGTTCCATGTAGAAGTATAGGGGAGATTTCAAAACATTGGGAACATAAAAATTGCAAAAATGGAAGCATTTATTGATGAGTTCGATTGTGAATCACCAAGCCATTTAATAAGATAGCTAAAGAAAGAAAGTGTATGGATCTAAAAATTCAATTATGGAGCTTAAATCATTGATGAAAACCACCAAACCATTAGAAGTAAGCTTATAAAATCAAATCCAAAACAATGAAGTACAAATCAGCATAAAGGAAATTGAATGCAAACAAACAAAGCAAAGTATACCTTTATACCTTCATTGGTTGATCTTCATTGCTCTTCTCTCCTTCGCTTTTGAAGATTTAAGATATATGTTGCTCTCAATTTTGAAGTGCACAAAGTAAATATAATTAAGACAATAGTAACAACGAAAGATTGAAGCTGGTGGTTCAAGATGATAATTTTAGTGAAGATTTGAAGATGGTGGTTAGAGAAATGAAGAGTTGAAAGGTGGAATTTATAGGTAAAGCAATGTAAAAATTAACAGATGAGATTGAGTAGAGAATGGATGGTTGAGATCAAATGAGACGACTTTAATGGGAAAGCTGCTCATTCAAAAATGGCAAATGTAAGAGTTTCCCATTTTTGAAAATAGAAAAATGGAAGATTTGCTCATTTTTGAAAGAGAAGAATGGAAGAGAAATGTGGAGTGGAAAATGGAAATATGTAAGAGTTAAGTTGAGAAATTCAAGGAAATGGAAGAGTTAAGTGACAAAAAGAGGGAAAGATGTAAGAGTTCATTTTTTGAAAATTAAAAATAACGAAAAATCATTTATTTTCAAAACCATGGATAATTAATTAAATTAAATTAATTTAATTAATCATTAGATTAGTGAGATTAAATAAATAAAAGTATTTATTTAATCAAAGAAAATGTTAATAATTAAATAATTAAGTAATAATTTTTTAATCAAATGGATTAATGAAATGGAAGACATTAGTATAATTAAATAATGAAAATATTTAATTATGTGTGTGAAAAGAGAGTGAAATTGGATTAGAGGTTAGACGAAGAATTATGGTTAGATGAAGAATTAGACGATAAATTAATCAAAAAATGTCGTCGTAAGCTCAAGACAATATTAAGTGTCTACATTTTTCTCCTCTTTGAGACAATGTGATTTTTAGTGTTGTCTCAAAGAAACATTAAGAAAAATTTCAATTAGTTTCCACCCCAGCATGCCCTAGTAGAAGTGAGATTATGATGCCCTCTCGGGAAATTTGGCAAAAGATGCAAAAAAAGATTGATACAAATTTTCCAATAAGATGATTGAATGCATTTGAATGGAATAAATATTAGCTAGAAGAAACAATTAGTAAGAAGTGAAGAACAATTAGTTTGATCGCCATGAGATGTGGAAAAGATTGACACAAGAAATATTATCCATAAGAATAGGTTAGTGAGAAGGGAGGAATAATTAATAGGATGAATAGATGAAGAAAGAGAAGTGTTGCATATATTGCCATAAGCCTTGATAAGTGCACATGTATCATAATCAAGCATTTTTTATTTTTTAATGGGATGGCGTACATCGAGGTATGGAAAGAACAAGGTGTGAAATGTGATCCCTTTGCATAAACAAACACATTGTAGACAAGGAATGCCTTGAATTCAGACTAGGAATTCAGTTGCCCTAGCCACATTTTCAAGATAAACCAAAAATAAAAAAAATATAGAAAAAAGTTCATGATCCATCCTTGCTTCTCTAATCACTTGTGGATATCCTTGAGTAGCATAAGAACATGAAAACAAAGATACACACAAGCAAGCAATAAAACATGCACAAGGATACCGAGACACACTTGATCGTACCCCTAGTCAAGCTGAAAACTAATTGATTGATTGATTGATTGGTTAATTAATTGATTGATTGATAAATTGATTAATAAGGGAAGGATACATGCCAAAAATAACATGAGGATAAGAAATACATAAACCAAAGGATTGAGGTTTGTAGCAAGACTAGGAACAAAATCAAGGAATGTTTTGGATGATGTGCTAGATTGCATAGAAAGACTGCATGCATTAGGATTGTTGCATTTGGAATGACTAAGCTTATGACAAGATGGGATTATGGAGGGATGTTGGCTATATAGATGATGTATGGACACTGAATTAATGGATTGGAAGCTTTAAACCAATGACAAGGGAAAACCAAGTCTTGTGATAGGGATGAAAGGATAATGGGTTGCTTTGGTAAAGGATAGGAGACATTAGGATTAATGGACGGAGGATTTAGTATATGATCTCCAAGGACTATTTAGCATAGGAATAATATTGTTTTCTCCAAGATATAGGTTTGAATAGTGTTATGTAAGCAATGACATGATATTTGATAGATTGTGTATAACCAAAGAATTGACATGTCAAGAGTTTTCTAAAGCATGATTTATGTTTGTGCTCCAATTCTTATCAAGATCAAGATAGGTAGGGAAGATGGATGAAAAGGATATATATCAGATAGACATAAATGCCATGTGAAAGGTATGGAAGATGAGACAACTTGCCCCCAAGTGTCGTGGTCCAAATAGATAATTGATTTTACACATGACACCTATTTTCTAGGTTTTCATCATGGTACTTATCCAAAGTTCCTCCAAAGTGGTTTTCACTATTGGACAAAAAATCTCTTTACTATTTTTTTCATTTTTTTTATTTTTTTAATTTTTTAATTTTTTTTGTATCTTTAATTCTTTTAATTTTATTTTTATATTTTTGATATTTATAGATGGCCTTGATGCTTTAGATGATCACCAAATGTTTTGAATCCTTTGATGGTACTAATGTAGAGACTGATGCCATGATATGCCAATAATGACCTTGATGGAGTAGTTTCCTTGTCATGATCATAACACTTGCATACAAATAATGGATGTTGTTGTGGTCCTTTCTGATACTATGGTTGACCTTATCAGAATATGCACATCGTGATAGAGTTCCATGAGAGTCCTTACAATAAATCTAGTTGCTACCAAGATGCAACAAATTTGTGAGGTAGGATTTTTAGACTTTAGGTGTGATGTAGGATTATGATGGATGATGGTAGATGCGGATGAATTATTTGGATGATTGGATGTAGATATTTTAATTTTCCAAACTTGGAATGGTGGATGATGGAGTTTGGAATCTTGATTAGGATAGTGTTTGGAACCAACACTTTTATATGCCTTTTGTGATGACCATTTTGAAGGAGGTGAATATTTGTTATATGTGGGAGACCTCTTTTCTTGTGGCTCCACATTTTGCTTGACTTTTGGATTTGGAATATTTTCTTTACATGATCCATTTTTCTTTGGGATCCATTTTAACTTCATTTTTCCACTTAGATTTTTGTTTGATTCAATGGCCTTTGACATTTGATTTTGAACTTTGTATTTATAAGAATTTTCTTTTTGTTGGTTCCAAATGGTAGGTTTAATGGATTGGGAATGCCAGTTTATGGTATGGATGCAAGGAGTGTTGGAAACAACCTTATGGAAAGGACTACAAATGGCCCCCATTTTGATGTTTGTACTAGATAAAGTTTCCCCCAATATCATGGAGGTACCACTAACATAATTTGATTTGTTGATTGAAGAATAACCAAGACCTTGATGTTGAATATTTGTATGAAACTATACTAATTCTCAGATGCCTTGATCATGTATGCCTAATCATCTTCCTTGATATTGCATGCTCTGAAATATATTGTTTGCAATGGGGTATTTTTTATTTTGGAAGCAAGATGCTAACCCATTATTGTTCAGCTAGAAACTGTTGATGTTTGGTATTTTCTCATCTGCAAGGAAGCATGCTTTGATAAAAGTGAATGATCCTAGTTGGTAGGAAATTGTAGCTTTAATCTCCGCCATGCTTGTTGATTCTTGATCATTTGACATGTCATTCTGATCCATTGTAGCTTCTATTTCTTCTTGTTTGATTTGATCCAAAGTAGCTTCTTTATGTTCTTCTTTGATTTCATCCATAGTAATTGCTTTATGTTCTTCCTTGATTTGATCTATAGTAGCTTCTATATGTTCTTGTTTAATGTGATCCATGTCATTTATTTCACTGTCTATGTGTCTAAGGGAAGAAAGTGACTCATCTTGGGAAATTGAGGTAGTTGGAGCATGGATAGGATCAAGTCCATGTTCATGATCATCTCAATGAGGGGATCAATTTGGATTTCTTGATCAATGATAAGATCTCGAGTAAATATTGGTTTATTTTGGATTTCATGATTAGGAATGGGATCTTGATTAGGGATGGGATTAATCTGGATATCATGAGCATCTGGAAGGGTTTCTTGGATAGACTCAAGGATAGGATCATGATCAAAGAGTGGATTATCATGGATATGATAAATAATATTTGGATCAAGGATTGGATTATCATGGATGTTATGAGTGGGATCACTAGTAGAATTTGGCAAATAAATGACTAGATGACTAAAATTTTTAGTCACAATAACTAAAAATGACTAAATTTTACTATTTTTTTGTAACTCAATTATAAATGAGTAAATAAATGACTAATTTGGTCATTGGATAAAAAATTATTTAGTCATAGAAATAAAAATGACTAAATAGTTAGTCACCAAATACAAATTAGACAATTTTTTTTTTAAAAAATTCGGCCAATTATTGGTGCGATTCATGAATTCGCATTTATTTGTGTTCATTGCAGACCTTGTACATTAAAGAGCTTGAACACATTATTGTAGCTGGTTAGCTTGGAACTAAGGTGTGTGGTTTTGACTTACAACAACTGGGTGCGCGAACTACACTAGGAATTTTTACAACACTTGCATGGGCGATAAAGATTGTTTGGAGAGGACTTGAAGAATTCTGAAAAGGAATGCAAGGACTTTAGTGTTTGCTGCAAAGTATTTGAAGTTTGCAATGAAGTCATATTTGGGGACGCCCTCTGCAATGAATTCAGAGGGAATTTGAAACCCTCATTACATTAAACACAAAATCTATAGCTTTCTAATTGGCAACTTAGAGTAGTTACAATCTACTACTCTTAATAATGTTCTTTTACAATCTTTCCATTGTTCTACTTCATTATGTGTTTGAGCTAAATATAATAAAATTTGGGTGTTAGTGCCAAAATATAATTTCCTCAAACAATTTTGATACATTTTCACTTCAAGCGCAAACTGTCCTTGTGCAAAGTAAATATGTGCTAGATTTACTCACACATCAGGCATCTGAACAAAGATGTTTCCTACAGTAGCTTCTTGTACTTGTGTAAAGATTTCCTTTGCAATATAAAATTGACCCCTTTTAGCTAGCACAATGGCTACCTCATTTACAACATAAACATTTTCACTGCAAGCGCAAATTGTCCTTGTGCAAAGTAAACATGTGCTAGATTTACCCACACATCAGGCATCTGAATAAAGATGTTTCTTGCAACTTCTTGTACCTGTGTAAGAATTTCCTTTGCAATATCAAATTGACCCCTTTCAGCTAGAACGATGGCTACCCTATTTACAACATAAACATTTCCTGGTCTTTGTGCCAACACTTAAGTGGCCCCTTTTATGACATTAAGATCCTCTTGGGTTATTATTATACTCCTATTTTCCAAGAGAAAAATAACCAAGTCCATGGGAAATGAATGATGAGCATTTGAGTTTCAACTTGGTTTCATTTCAAAAAGGGGACATTACATTGTACAAGATTTGCTTAACAACACAATAATTTAATCCACCTATTTGGGAATATAAAATAAAAATAGATGAATTATTCTATTTTCAATTATAGGTTCTTTTAATCTAGAATTTGATAGAAAGATAAAGCATAATACATTGAAGGACAAAAAATGTTCTTAAATAAGACTAAAATAGGTTGCCCATAAAAAACAAAAAGAGGAAAAATGAAAAGATAACATATAGATGATTCATTTGAGGTTTTTGATAAGATCTCATTTAATTGTCAAATGGATTTGGAAGGGACAAAGCATATTTGATTGACTAAAATCTTTAGGTAGCTTATCCATCATCACTATATGCATCATCTTCTCTTGGAATCTGTTTCTACAATACACCAAGAGAAGATGATGCATACAATGACGATGGATAAGCTACCTCAAAATTTTAGTCAATCAAATATTATTTGTCCCTTCCAAATCCATTTGACATAGTTAAATGAGATCTTATCAAAAACCTCAAATGAATAATCTGTATCTTTCATTTTTCCCTTTTCTTGTTTTTTATGGGAAACCTATTTTAGTCTTTATTTTAGAACATTTTATGTGTCCTTCAATGTATTATGCTTTATTTTTCTATCATATTCTAGATTAAAAGAACCTATAATTGAAAATAGATTAATTCATCTATTTTATTTTACAGTCCCAAATAGGTGGGTTAAATTATTTTGTTGTTAAACAAATCTTGTACAATGTAATGCCCCCTTTTTGAAATGAAACTAAGTAGAAACTCAAATGCTCATCATTCATTTCCCATGTGCCTTGGGGATTTTCCTCTTGGAAAATAAAAGCTAGGTTTTGTTAAAGCTCAGGAAGCCTATACATCATCATCATATGGAACTTCTCTTCAACTCTATTTTTGAAATGGTTCATCATCTTCAGAATCAATGTATGCATGTCTCTATGATTTTGTTGAAATTGGAGAATTTTTCTTGCCATCATCAGATTCTTCTAGACCTACAACTACAAGAAGATCTTGGGAATTTTTTGCATCATCTTGTGCAGCTGTGCCTTATCACTCATATAATTTTCCTCATCTTCCATGGCAACATCAAGTTCCTCCATATAAGAAGCATAAGCCTTGTGGTCCTTATCCTTCTTCTTTTTCTTCTTTTCCTTCTTTTGTTTCTTCTAAAACTGACTAGCCTCATCATCATCATCATCCCTGTCCTTATGCTTACTCTTCCATAGTTCCTTCACATGTTTAAATTGATCCTCTTGTTGCGTCACCTACCAAAATTATTCCTCTTGCTTTCTCCTTTCCATATGAATCCTCCGTTCTTCATCAACTTTTCGTTTTGCTTAATCAACCAAGACAAGTTGGTGTGCTACTTTAATTGTTTCTTTTTCTTTAAGTTAGTCATCTATTTTTAGTTCCATGTTTCCAAGCATACATAAATAATTTGATGAGTTTCTATCCACCTTAAGTGCATCCCCAATAAATTCTATGCTTAGTTGGATCTCATTTTGAGCCTGAGCCATGGTTGCAAGACGTATATATGCATCCACATAATTAGGAAACTTGAACAATATTAGTCTATATAAAGATTTTCTTTTTTAGTATCATGTAGCTATTCAAACAACCTAGCAAGATTAAATAGTGTTGTGACTTTATCCCATGGTAACTCAAGTGAAACACCACCTTCTTCTAGTCGATGGAAGAATTCCATATCCTTAAAGCACATAGAAAAAACTATAGAATTAACACTAGGGATTTTATTTATGAATTCAACCGAAATGATATTTCCTAATGCCTCCATAAAATTTTGTTGAGCCAACTCTAGTTCATCACACTCAAAATGAAGAACCCTAATGTTGTTTAACATTTCAATGGGTACTTTTTCTCTACTCTTCTTTAGAAGAGACTTTGTTGTCTTAATAGAATCTAAGGTTGCACTGGGGTCTATCAATATTAATAACTCTCCCATCTTGATAAATGCATGGGCATTACGTGGATCTATGCGAGTTACCTTTCTTAAAATTTCCAAAGCCTTCTTTGCCTTCCCTCATTGAGCATATATATGGCCTACAACTTTTAAACTCTCACAATCCTCAGGGTGGACCTCTAAAACCTTTTCAAAATTTGAGAGAGAACTCTTAAGATCTCCCAGCTTCAATTGAACTTGTCCACAAAATCCTATGGCCTTTGGCTTTCCTTGAATAATGTCATGTAGTAGCGGCCAATGGTGTCATAATCACCTTTACTATGATAAGATTGTGCAATATTATAATATGAATGATATTTTATGAGAAGGTTTACAGTTGATACAGGAGTTGTCTCAGTCAACTATTCCAAAAGAAAATGTCACCTTGTGAAGAAAAAATGGTTTGCTAAATGATTCAATGTCATTGCATAGTACAGGTATAATTCAAAGTCTCTACGCATCTTTTCGATTCCTCCATGAACACTACCTTTTTCACTAACTATGAGAATCTTGTAATTAAAAAATGTACAAAACTAACCACAAAGATTTTTCCCCATTTCAAATAGAAAAATTTCCAAAAAAATGCATTTAAAACCTACAAAAAAATGCAAATAAAATCACGCTGATTTTCGTGCCAAAAAAAACCATGAGACCTAGCTTGTTGCTTACTATTATGATTTGATAGATTTTTTCCAAGCATCCATAGCTTGCTTGAAATCACCCGTTTTAGGCTTTTAGCCATAGCAACAAGGAAGTGAACTGTTTGATGAATGCTTTGGTAGACATGTATAAAAAATCTGGTAGCATAGACAAGGTAATGAACTTTAGAAAAAATGCCTCAAATATATGTGTTCTCATGGTGATGGAATGCCATGACAAGCGAATTGTTATGGATTGTCACGACATTACATCACCATGAGACCACATTTCTTTGAGGAATTTTTCAACCAGTTCACTACCTTGTCTATGCTATTGCTTACTATTATGATTTGATAGACTTTTTCCAAGCATCATAGATTGTTTGAAAGCACTTGATTTAGGATTTTAGCCATAACAACAAGGCAGTGAACTGTTTGATAAAATACTTTGGTAGACAATATGTATGAAAAATGTGGTAGCATAGACAAGGCAATGAACTGTTTGAAAAAATGCCTCAAAAAAATGTGGTCTCATGGAATGCCATGACAAGCAAATGCAATTGGTAGCTGCTCCTAGTTATTAGTTATGCAATGTGAAGTAATTGCATAATTGCTTAGATTGACTTTGTAAAAACTATATTTTAATTGATATTTTGTCATCTATCAACATCTATTTATTAGTTATGCAATGTGAAGTAAATCTTTGAGTTTGAAAGATATACAATGCAATGTAATAGAAAATTTGAATATAAACTAAAAAAATCTATTTTTTATAATTCATTAGTTAAAATTTCTATTTTATTATCTCTCTATAACTCTATTGCTATGGAAATGCCTTTCAATTAAAAAAATAGTTTGTCTCTTATTCTATATTTTTTTACATTTTGTCATCTATCAACATCTAGTTATTAGTTATGCAATGTGAAGTAATGCTCTAAGTTTGAAAGATGTGCAATGAAATGTAATCAACAATTTGAATATACACTACAAAAATCTACTTTTTACAATTCATTAGTTAAACTCTCTATTTTATTTGCTCTATATAACTCTATTGCTATGGAAATGCCTTTCAATTAAAAAAAATAGTTTTTGTCTCTTATTCTACAATTTTTTACATTGTGTCATCAATCAACATCTAGTTATTAGTTATGCAATGTGAAGTAATGCTTTGAGTTTGAAAGATGTGCAATGTAATGTAATCAACAATTTGAATATAAACTACATTTTTTTTTTTTACAATTCAGTAGTTAAACTCTCTATTTTATTTGCTCTCTATAACTCTATTGCTATGGAAATTCCTTTCAATTTTAAAAAATAGTTTTTGTCTCTTCGTTAGATTTATTGACATATGATAAGATATGGGAATAGTGGTATAAGCCCTTGGAATGCCAATTATTATTGAGATATGATAGACTGGTAGAGTGTGAGAGATGAAGTGACACCAAACATAGATGAAGTGGCACCAAACATAGATGAAGAGGAAACAATGTTAGACGAAGAGTTTGAAATTGATAGAATGTTGAATGAGGGTCTAAATGATGATTGGGACAAGTTGATGGAAGATGCTTCAAAGCCTATGTATGCTAATTGTAGGTTAAGTTGTTCAACAAAAATCCTTCAAATTCTTAACTCGCAAGTGGTGTTTGGTTGGACAAATGAGAGTGTAGATCAGTTATTGGAATTATTAAGTTCATTGTTATTGTTGACACCAAAATTTGATGAGGTAACAATTCCTTATGGGAAACTCAGTTTAAGGGAGACCTTTTGCGCTAAACTGAGTGACCTCCATATTTTTGAGAAGTTGGCTTCTTCTATAATGGGATTTTGAAAGGGAAAAGGAAGCAAATATTATAAAATAAAGTCTAACCTAAAGCAATGCACCAAGACTTAATGATAGGCACGATAAATCATAGATCTAAGGGCCTGAATGTTGTTGTAGTGTTCCAGAATATCAAAAATTTAAGATCATAGCATTGACAATCCATTTATCGACATAAAATAATATTGCATACATTCCTACTACCAAGAAGATTCATTAGACATGATCTAGGTTAGCAAAATTACATTCAACATATATTGAAGTTCTTAAATGAAGTGACGAGACAATAAAAAGTATAGTTTGCAGTTTGATCAAATAGCATAAAAGAAAATAGAGAGGCCAAACAATTGGCACAGTCTAAGAGTTTTTGCAATCAAAATAGCAATAAAGGCCTAGCATCTTTAACTAGAACCAATGTTCTTTTTAACTTTTGAACCCTTTTTCTCATAACAGAGAAAGTATATATAGCAGAAAACCTCCCACCGCCTTGGAGAACAACAACCAAAAATATTTCGCAAATCCCCTAGCAATGATGTGCAATCAGAATATTCCCAAGGCCGTTGCAACAGAAATAATTTGGAGCCAAGCATTAGGTCATCCCAGACATAGATGCATCCTCTACAATGATGGTAGTGGTCTTGACAAGGCCCGAACAAATAGGTGTCACCCCCTACACAAATGACTATGACACGCAGTGACCAATAGCTTTAGTCAGTTCATATAATCCATCGCCTGCATACGAGACCTGTTGGCTAGGCACATGGCAGCCTTTTGTTTCCCGCATGAACTACTTCTCCTTTGTCGTTGAGGACTTGCGTTAGTGCCACACGTGTTGAATGGGCTGAACACTTCATCAACCATGGAGGGAATGATCACCAGCCAGGCATAAAAGAGATGCCTGACAACGTTTTGCTGCCCGCGTTTGCTGCTTCATCTCCGCGCTGAAATATTTGTGAATGGCTGACACGTAGCAAGCATATACCATAGTTAGCAACCATGGGGACTACCATAAATTTTTAGGAATGAGGGCTTTGTGGCAGCTTTCGGAGCTCGATGAGGCATCAAGAAGGCAGGACCAAAAGAATCCCATAGTCGCAACACTTGGAAATACATCAAAATTTTTTAGGACACGAAAGGAATACCGCAGCTCAGAATTGTGAGGAGTAGACACGTGGAATGGAAGAAAAAAACTTAGAAAAAGGCTGAGTAGACTTTACGATGCATAGGTCAACACATAGAAAAATAAACTCGAAGGGAGTTGGTTAAATATTTATTAACAACTTTTGGCAACTATTAGGGGTATTTCGACTAAGGAACGGAGAACCCAAAATTTCTATGGTTTCACATACTAGAGTACCATTTCATTTGGTCAATGGAGTCAGAAATTGGAAAGAACCACTTGTAAAGGTGACCATTCATCCTTAGACGGATTCACAATGTTGCGCAAATTCTCCTGTGCTCTAGTTTGATCAATAGTTTCTTTGTGAGGCAGCACATTGGGTAAACCGACCTCTGCTTCACAATGGAATAGTAGCTGTGAGAGAAAATGAATGACCCCCTCAATGTCGGTCGTCGTGGGAGGATTACTGAAATCCTTGAAAGCCTCCTGATCATTTTCCTTCTCCTCTATCCTTCCCGCAATCTGCTCGACTGTGGCAATAAAGCCATTTTCAAGGAATGGAGACAATAATCCCATCTTGCTTAACTCGAAGAAACTCCCCCGTATATCATTCAGTGTCTTGCTGAGAATAGTCGCAGCTGCTTTAGTGTGCTAGAAGGCAGAGTGGCAATGGATAAACTTATTTGTTGTTTGGGTAGCAACATCCCTATCCTCAATACCCGCTCTGGAAAGATTTTCATCAGAGGTCGAATATAGCTCAGTGAGTAGATTCTTTGCTTATGGGACCTTCTCAAAGATGAACCGTGGGAATTACTCAATAGTATCATGAGCCTACTAATTCAGCTTTGATTCCTTGGCGATGAATCAGAGGGTAGGCTGCAGTGTTAGGAAAAAGGCTTTAATTTTTTCCCTATGAGAGATCTACAATTGCCTAACCAACGTAATGATGTCTAGCTAGGTAGGGGGAGGTAGGAGAGAGCTTTTAAGAGAAACAATCTCTGTGTCTCTTGAAATAATGGCTTCAACCAATTTTTCCCTTTTTCTTTTCTCGGATGCTAGCTACATCGCAAAGCTACTCATTTCTTTATTCTAGTTTCCTTTGCTTGGGAGTGATTTTACAAGTGCTCTTCCAAAGAAGACTTTGTCTCTTGGAGTTCTTCTGCTAATTGATCTTTTAGGCCCTTAAGCTCAACCTCCTTTTCTTGTATTTTTTGCTCATATTGAGCCTATTGGTGCTCCAATGCTTTATCCTTCTGCGCCATTCCTTAGCTGAACTCAAGGCGAAGTCACTCCAATTCTTCATTCTTCAGTTGTAGATTCTGCTCTGCCTCCTGATTCTTAGATTGTGGCTCTTTCATCATGCTAGGGTCGGCAACCTGAGTCTTTGCAATCTCACCTTGAAGTTTGTTTCTCTCATCCTCTGCTGCCAGCACCCTTTCTATCAAATGAGCAACATCTACTTCCAAGGATTTCTCTTTTTTCTCCAAAAAACTAGCCTTTTCCTTTGTTGCTTTAAGCTACTCATCCTTTTCTTTAGCTGGCGGCCTGTTTTGAGGAAGTTAGAAGTGACTATCCATTGCGTCTCCTCCATGATTTCAACTTTATCCTGCGGTCGGGCCACCTTCATGTCGATCCCTATCGCATATATCTCATAATCCTCTAGGTGCATTTCTCCCTATGGCTTGGTCACCCTCGGGTACATGGTCGCAAAATTCAATTCTTGCCGGGCCTCATCATAAAGAGCATGTATTTTTGGCTCAGCAGAAGCACTGTCATCTTTTTCCTTGCACTTTTGCATTCTATTTGCAGGGGCCTCCCTTTTGCAATCAATCTATGCCATAAATTCAACTAGTGATGAAACCAGTCCACCTACAAAAGGAGCACCAGAAGGAAAGGCATAGGGATAGGTAACCCTCATAAGCGCAAGCATTTGTTTCTTCTGGAGAGATACAGTTCGAGGGGAGAAGTGGGGTATGTTCCAAAGTTTGGTTTGAGGCCCTATAGTAGGGCTAGTCATTTGTAATGACTGAGTTGGCAGATCAGCAACAAGTTTCATAGACTGGGGTGGTGGAGGAGGTGTTAATGTGGTGTCATTCTGTTGCAATGGAGGAGGATTTGTAATAATAGTAGAAAAAAAGGGGCACCCATAGGGGTTATGTTTTCTAAAAATGAGGCGAGGAGAGTCTGAGAGGCAGCAACAGGCGTAAGGGTCTGCAGAGGAGTAAGGACGAGCAGAGTGGTTTGCAAAAATTGGGTGAAACCTCTCGTATGTGTTAGATTAAACGCAGAAAGCTAAGGGACAGTACTCATGGTGGGGATCACTGATTATGCGGGGGCTGATACCAAGGAATGAGAAGCCAGGGAAGAAGGAATGACTTTTACCTGTTGACTAGTTGATGGCAGCTCTAGAATTTTCAGTGACTCATCCTCAGCCTCAGGCTCCTAGCTAGCTATGAGCACTTTTCCTCTGATGGGTCCTTGCGAACCTTCTCCAATTATGCTCTCTGTGTGCTGCCTCTTTGCAGGTGGGGTCTCTCAAGCTTCGGTAGTCACCTCTATTTGCTGCAATGATAACTTGGCTGGTTTAGCAGGCCAAGTGAGTGTATGTGAGCCCCTTGAGATATTAAAATGCACATTCATAGCAACATAGGTGGGCTGTCTAGGGCCTTTCTCTTTTGGCGCAGAGGAGGCCGATGTCGCCGCTTCTTCCTCCTACTCCTTAGACTCTTCCTCCGTGTTTTCGCTCCTATTAATACTAGAGCTTGGGCTGGGATGGCCTTCAATCCACCATTTTTCAAATTCCTAGTTATCCTTCAAACTGTTGTAAGGGGCATCCAATTGTGTTGTTTCTTAACGATACTTCCAGAAAGCCTCTATTTTTTCAGCACTCCACTCCTCATCTTTTTTCAGCTTATTGTACATGGAACATTCCATGTGGACACTATCTTGGGCTACCACAGTAGCAAAGTAAAACTTGTGCCATGGCCCCCTAGTATCTTGTGTAGGGATACGTGCCAATTCAACAAAATTTTCATCTTTGTCTACCCGCGGGTTATGTCGCTTCTCCCAGTAAGGTCGGGGAACATGTGTTACTCTCATGTGTGGCTCCGGCAAGTCATTGAAAGGGTTGTATTCCCACTTATCATTTACCAATACCAACCCCAAATAAGCCAACTTATTCTCCAATAACTAGTTTGACTGCTTCTTAATCAGAGTTACCGACTTGAAATTTTTTGGACAAGAGAAAAATCCCTTCCTCTTGACACTTTTGCTACTGTATAAGGTAAAATCGATGATACACACCTGCTGAAATATTTCTAGTGTGAGTACCTGATCTGTGACACAGGCTGGGAGCAGGAAGGGTTGGCTAGTGAAGCCCCACATTCAGAGAATCGTGAAATCCACGCCCATGAACTAGTCACAGGCGGGAGTGAAACTCTGCATAAATCCGATCTACTCCTTGTTAAGCTAAATTATGTCTCCCTTTTTTATTAAATCATGCAAGACCGAAGCTATGAAATAGTCTGAAAATGCATAATAATCATATGATGTGGAAAGAAAAGGCATCTATGTGGACACCGACTTCCTCTTATTCTACTCATCAAAAATTGATAATGGAAAATATTGGGCGAATAAATCAGGGTTTTGATGTAGAAACATGTGGACTAGGAAAGAAACAAATCTAAACTTCCCTTTTGCCAGGTAATTCCTTATTTTCCGTACCATTTCTTCTACCATGAAATCAACAAAATCATACCAGAAGATATCATGCTACTTGTGAAATTGGAACACTGGTCCTAGTTGAAAAGTTTCCACCTTTTCATCTGAGTCTCAGCCGTAGACAAAAGCTAGCATAGACATGGCATCCTGCAAATCTTCGCGAAACGCTCCACGCGACAAAGGAATAATTGGCGGTTTAGTGGCTGGGATGCCCTTTGTACCAGTCTCCTCGAACAAGAACTCTAAGTTCTTTTTCATCTTGTTCCATATTTTCTCTCCTTTTCAAGAGTAAAATGACTCAATATTCTCCCTTCTTTTGCTTGGGTCTGGGATGCATAGCATGTGTCAGATGGCCTGTGGAGTGATGTGCACCCTTAAGTTGCAGCCTTCAATGTAGTGGGTATCAGGGTTATAATGCTGGATAGCAACGTCAACTACCTCCTGGCAGTAGTGCACCAGTGGGACCATGTATTGAGGCAAACCACTCTACCAAATTTTCTTTGTTGTAGATTTATCTACCTTTACTACTGTCAACCTTGCATAGACTGCTTCTCTTAAGGAATTAGGGTTCTTTGCAAGCTGCGGGTCATAGATATTATCCCATTTCTCTACAACCCTTTTCTTGTTTCTGCAATTCTTTATCCTGGATAGCTCTGTTGTATAGGCCCTTTTTGGCCTGCTGGGTATACCGGGCGTGGCGTACACCACATTCTCATAGATATATACATCCTCTGACGATCGTATGGCTATAAATAGCTCCTAGCTAATTTCTTCTTGCATTGGCTGAGATGAACTTTCTGACTTTTTTTCTTTGGATGAAGACCTCTACAAGCTCTTGGTTTTGTAACTTTCCTCAGCTCCAGATACACAAAAAAAAAAACAACTCTACACTTTTAGCTTCAGCGTTTGTGAAAAGACTATGAATTATCAAGCCTTCTCATGCAATATTTAGCAATCTTTCCTCAAGGTGGTAGACGAAAGTGTGCCTTTTGCATTTAATTCGACATGTACTGTTAATTTTGCAACTCATGCAAAATAAACTACTTGCCATTTTGAGGCGGCAAGAGTTTATTATTGTATTCAGAAATCATGTGATACGCTGTGATCCCTTGGAACTTGAGCAGGAAATTTTCTTTCTAACCTTGCGTTAGCATGGACTGGTAATTAATATCCTAGTTGGAATGATTACGCCATGACAAACAATCACGGCCTGAAAAGATGTGAATATTGCCTTGGGCTTTGGGAAACACTTGGGAGATGACACAATAGCCTACGGCCGTGCGGCTCACTGTCAATGAGCGCCACTTTTTTAAGGCTAATTAATTAGCTCTTATTAATCTAACATGCATTGAGCCGTACCTCTGGAAATGTGAACAAACACAGGCACATTTTTCTAGTTGGCAACTAGCTTTATAACGTTTTCTTGAACAGATTAGCATGTGTCTTGTCATTTTTCTATAAATAGGCCAGTAAGTAGTGAGGAAATCATACTTAGCATTTTGAGCAGTAATAGGTTATTAGCAAGGTCTTAAGCAAGTATTCTCGTAGGTTAGGTGATAGGAAAATTTTAGCATTGGCTCAAAAGCATAGGAATAGCGTCAGAGTCATGGACACCCCAGTTTGTCTAACATCATACAAGTCACAAACAACATTTCTAGGGGAAATTTCTACTAGGAGGTTGAAACAGATGACCAAGAATAAGCATTCCTTGGTCTTGATAGCAATAAAATAGGTTCTAGGAAAAGGCTGCATAGAATATGAGGATAAGTATTGGGTGAACACCGACATATGTTCCCACTTCATGGCATCCATGCTAGACATCAACGTCCCCCGACCTCTTATCCTGAAACTTGTTAAAGAAATATTCCCCAAAAAGTACTTGAATGGTCTTAGTGAGGTTGTTGCTCATGCTACCTATGGAGTAGGTTTGTTGTTAGCCAACGACCTTCATCGCTTTATCGAGGAAGAAGTTGTAGTCGTTTGGCTATCATTTCTCAGTGGATTCTTCCTACAGACGTGTGATGAGCACCAACAAAGGGTTACCCAGGCCTTACATTTCTTGTTCCATAACTACAACGTAATACCCTTCTACAACATAGATTAGTAAACTAATTTCAGGAACCTAGTATTTCCTTCACCAATGGCAGTTGTGCCCAATGATGCTGCCAGTGTTGTCGAAGAACCTGTGGATGAGGGAGAGGTGGACGTTGCCATAAATGCGTCAATTTCTGCCTCCCATGCCTTTGGATGAAAACCATTTACTGCTCTCAACAAATGTCTCCCTGTTTACTCTATTTCCTACTGCTACTTAGACTACCCTCCTTATAGTTTGTATATAAACCTGAAAAAAGGCTATCATATATATAATAGCTCAAATACTTGTAAATTTTGGATATGGCTTTTCCAACCACTTTTGCGATGTAAAGAATATATATAAATAGATATATATATTTTTAAAGAAAAACCATGCTCTTTCCTTCATTCTGTACTTTAGTTTTATGGGCTATAAAAATTTCATTCTGTATTTCAGTTTTATGGGCTCTTTTATAGCATATGTGTTATTTCTCTGCACATGGGTGTGTTTTACGTAAAGCAATCCCGATACTCCACCTTCCGTAATGATAAGTTAATTTCATAGAAGCACAAACTAATTAGAAAAAGACCAGTCAAAGAAATAGAAATAAAATAAAAACACTATTCACATATGTGCAAAAATAGAGCACAGTACTTAATGGAACAACTTAAGATGAATCCCATTAACTGGGATCTCTAAGGGTTCTTGTTCCTTATCTTCTAGGCAAAAACATTATGTCCTTTACATCGAATAATTTTAAAGGGACCCTCCCATAGGCTATCAAATTTACCATGCTGACCTGGCTTAGTAGCCTTGTTATCATCCTTTAATACTAAGTCTCCACATTTTAGACCTTGGTTGGAAGCCCTCTTGTCAAACCATCATTTGACCACTTCTTGACAGTTTGTCATGGCTATTAGTGAATTTTCCCTTTTTTCCTGTACTTCTAGCAGTTCAGCGAGCTGAACTTCCATGGTGCCATTTTGTTCTATTTCGAGAGATTTCAACAATTGGAGTGCCAGAATCCTCATGGTTATGGGAAACATTACCTCCTTTCCATACACCAACTCATAAGGCAAAGTCTTTAGGACTTGCTTACAAGTTATGCGATTTTCCAGAGCGCTACTCAAATATTTTTATGCCATTCCCTCTGGTATTTTGAACCAATCCTCTTAAGGATTCAAACGAGACTCTTGTTCATTGACTCCGCTAGGCCATTTCCCTATGGGTAATAGTTTGATGACGTCTTGAGGAATATGCAATTCTTTAATGCAAAGTGACATACCTTTGCACCTAAGAAAGCTTTAGCATTATTCGAAATGATAGTCTTCGGAGGATCGAACCTTGTCACCAATTCCTCGAGGAAGTCTATGATCTCTATTTCTGTTGCGCTCTTAAGCGGCACAACCTCCGTCCATCTTGTGAAGTAGTCCGTGGTGGTCAAAATCCACTTGTGTCTGACACTAGAGACTGGGTTAATCATTTTGATGAAGTCCATGCCCCATTGCGCAAATGGTTCATCTGCCACTATGGGTTGAAGAGGCATTGTAGAATTCTTCCTTCTGTCAATAAAGAATTGACATTTTTTGCAAGACTTCACCAAAGAGTGGGAGTCATTAAAGAGTGTAGGCCAATAGTAACCAACACGCATGATTTTAATGGTGGTAGTCTTAGCAGAGAAGTGTCCACTCACAGTGCTATTATGAAACGCGTCAAGGATCCTCTTTTCCTACTCTAAGGTAACGCATCGCGAGAGAACACCATTGAAATTCCTTTTGAAAAGGACTCTGACTAGCGCATATCCACAATTTTGCAGCCAATAGTATCTCCTTTTTTGGGATGAGAGACCTGGTGGATATTTTTCGGTTTGCATAAACCTCATTCTATCAGTCAGCCAATAAATTTTTGATTCTAATTCATTTATCAAGATAAGCCCCGGTTGCTCCTCTGCGGCAGGTACCTCTTCATTCTGTGCCATGTACTCACACAGTCCTCTTCCTTTAATGGTTTTAGTAGGCTTGACTTCAATGTCATATTCAAGGATCTTGGTGATCCAATTAGCCCTTTTTTGTGATCTCCCCTTCCATGATATATTCACGCACATTGGAATGTGTGACATACACAAGCACCTTGTTGTAGGAAATTAGATGGCAGAACTTTTTAAGTCCCTTCACTATTGCAAAGGCCTGTCCTTTGACAAAATTATAATTCACCTCATATTCCTTTAGGGTCTGGGAGTAGAACACCACCGGATGTTCTCCTCTTCCTTCATCATCCTTTTGGGTTAGGACAGTAGCGATACTGGACATGCTACTGAATGCATACATTATAAAATCCTTAGATTGATCTGGATTAACCAGTACTGGGGTTGTGGAGATAGCTTCCTTTACCTTTTCGAAGGATTCTTGAGCTTCGGTCGTCCACTTGAATGGCTAATCCTTTTTAAGGATCAGGGTGATTGGCTTAATTATTCCCACAAAGTCTGAAATAAACTTGCTGACAAAATTTACTTTTCCTAAGAAAGACTAGATACCTTTCTTATTCACCAGAAGGGGAAGCTCCCTGATAGCTTTCACCCATTCGGGGTCAATTGAAACCCCTTCCTTAGATACAACATGCCCTAACAGCTTGCCCTAGGGCACTTTGAACATGCATTTCTTCAGATTTAAGGAAACTTCAAACTCCTGGAACTTTTGAAAAACTAGTTCTAAGTGATCAAAATGATGATCCTTAGATCTAGAAAAGACAGTAAGATCATCTAAATAAATTAGAATAAACTTATTGATTAACTCACTGAATGCGATGTCCATCACCCGATGGAATGTTTCCCCTACATTGGATAATCCAAAAGACATTTTAACATATGCAAATGTTCCCCACTTTGTGGTGAATGTAGTCTTGTGCTAATCCTCTTCTTTAACTGGAATATGATTGTAGCTAGGGAAACCATCCAGCAGAGAAAACATATCCGATCCTGCAACCATTTGTAGGATTGACTCAATTGAAGGCAGTGGATAGTGGTCCTTTAAGGATGCTCTATTTAGGTCTCGGAAGTCCACACATAAACAGATATCTCCATTCTTTTTTCAGACCAGGACCGGATTCGATACCCAAGTACTATGCTTGATTTGGAAGACAATGCACAACTCAATGAGTTTAGTTAGCTCTTGTGCCATTAGTGCTTCAATTTTAGGGTTGACGGGCCTCTGTTTCTCTCAGACTGGTTTTGCACCTTCTATTAGCTCAATAGTGTGCTAAATGATGTTAGGATCATATCCCTCCAGATCATCATAGGACTAGGCCACTACTCCATATTTTTGGCAAAAACTGATGAATCTTTCCTTATCATGGTGTGAGACATTTTTCCCGACTCAGAGATTCCTACCATCGGAGACCCGAAGGTCCACATAATCACTTTTGTCTACTACGAACTTTCGTTTATCATTTCGGGCATCATCACAATCAAATTTTTTTTTGAGAGTAACCAATCCTTTTGGAAGCTTGTTAGATTTGAGCTATATAATTTGTCCTTCATAAGCTTCGACAATTTTTGGTTGAAGTTGATCAACAAATTCCCTTGACTGTTGAATGAACGAGGTGATGTGTTCATCACTTTCAAAAACCTGCCAACTTTGATCATTGTCAGGGATCACTGGTTGGATTAGTACTCGTACTGAATGCTTGTTATGTATAAGGTCAAAGACAGAATCAAACTGAGCACCAATCACAGCCATGCGACTTGCATTGCTATTTTGTCCTCGGGGATAGGTCTAGATGTTGAAAGCTTCAAAACCATCAATCAGATCCCAGAATCTCATGCAGACATTATTTTCTATGGAAATTCCTTAGACTTGGTTAACTATTAGCTCAGAATCCCCGAACACCATCAATTGCTTAATGCCCATTCGTTCCGCAAGGCTTAAGCCTTGGACTAGTCCTTCATACTCAGCCTCATTGTTTGAGCATGTGAAATGAAAATGGAAAGGCCTTAACAATTTTTTTATTTTTTGGGGATATCAGATATATCCCCGCTCCAGCACCCAGTTTTCTTCTTGCTCCGTCAAAGTATAGTGTCCAAAGCTCATTTGCTTGGCCACCTTCGAACTCTTTGGTGACTTTCAGAAGCACTTGGTCTTCATCATAAATTACATAGGTGCCCAATCCTGTAGCACGATACTTGTCGAAAGGATCCTTTTTCATGTGTTCACTCAAAAGAGCATCTTCTTTATCATTCTGATCTTCGCTCACCTCCTCTTCTTCTAGCAATTCAATGCAATACATTTCTTGCTTGGTGATAGAGGTATGCACAACTTCAAAATTGATCAAGGCTTCATCCACTACATGTTCAGAATGTAAAGCCTCTGATTCTATCTTCATTTTTGCACCATGATTGGTCCTAAGTATCAGATGTGATCAATCCAAGGACAGGTATCTGCCCACCTTTGAAGTAAATTCTCAAGACAGAAAGAGACCAAACATAGGAGGAACATCTATGATTACCATATCCTGCAGGACTGTGATACTAGGACAAGCAAATAGAGTTAAAGGAAGCACTTTGATGACACCTACAGTTTCAACTTTTTTCCCATCAAGCTACATTACCCACCTTTTTATAGGTTCATAGCTGAGTCCCGAAGCTTTGGCTATCAATTTAGGCATAACCATGGTACTAGTGCTAGAATGAATCATAACATTGTGTAATAACTTCTTTCCTATAATGAGAGTCAAGAAGAAGGGTTGAGGTTTTAACTTATCCCTAACCTCGGCAGGGGATTCCTTTGTGTTGTTTGTAAGGACTTTAGTCAACGGTATTTGATTAACCACCTCTGCATTGGAAAAGGGATCATTTGGTGCCGAGTTGACCTCTTCTTGAAGTGCCTTCTGTAATAGCATCTTTTGTTATGGGATAGCTAGAATGTCCCATAAAGATACATTAGTGGATGATTTGTTCAATTATTCTACCACATTAAAGGGTGACAAACTTGGAGGTTTCTTCTCCCTGCTTCTTGCTATAATAATTTCCTTCTGTGGTTGAGATGATGACGGGATGGTTGAAGTACTAGGAAGCTGATCAGAAACACCTTTGAGTTGTAGGCTGGCTGGATGCGAAACAACTGAATCACCAGTGAATCTCCTTTTTGAGCATGTGTTATAATCAAACTGCACTTGTGGTGTTTTGGATATGAAAGTGTCATTAGCAAACATTGTTTCTTCTTCCTCCATCCAGGAGAAGAGTGCATGATCAGGAGCAATATTATATTCTTGTTCTAAAGACATTCCTTGCACTTGTGTAGTAAGAACTACATTCTCCATCTGTGGTGAGGCATATATATAACCCCCATGTTCCACTATCGTTCCTTGATTGCGTTGCTCCACCACATTTTGTTGCAAGTTACCACACGAACAGTTTTAGGGCATATGCACATCACTGCAAGGGAAGCACCACAGATTGATATCATTAATAAGGTTGTGTTTCCCTATGGTTAATTCTCTACTCAAGCTTGGCGATGCGCTCATCAGCGCAGTAGGCACTGACACCATTTGGTTTGCAGTCAGAGCTAGTGGACTTGCGTGAGACATACCCTGGTATTGATTTTGTTGATAAGAGGAACACCCACCTTGATAGTTTTGATATGCAAGCTTCGAAGGAATTGATTGGTTCTGCTTAAGAGTGGTGATATCATTTTTCATGGTTCACAACATCTCTTTGAGGTCACTCATTTCATCTTTGGAAGAACCTGATGTAGAGGCTACATTATGTGGGGTAGCCGCATATGTGTACATTGAATGAGCAGTTGCAGGCACACTGGTTGACACAACCTCTTGTGTGGGGATTGATATTTTAGGGAATATCAGCATAATAGGTCGAGGATGCAATTTTTTGCAATCTATTAAATGGTTCTCGACCTTGATAGCGATACCATAAGCATCTGGAAAAGTAGCCCCTCCCAAAGACTTGATCATCATAGAAATGTTAGAATTGATGGACTTTAGATAAAATATGAACGCCAACTTAGGAGTTAGGCGCATAGTAACATGAATCCTCTGCCAATTTGTATGAAACCGGGCATTAAAGTCCGCTAGAGCCTCCTGAGGAGCTCGTTTTATGATAGATAGTTGATAATACAATGAAAAACGATCTATGTCATTTGAGAACCTCTCATAGAATGGATCTCCAAGCTCGTCCCAGGTGTGAATTGAATTCGGTGTCAGTGTTCAGTACCAATCCAACACCTTGCCTTTGAAAGATGCGGCGAGAAGCCTCAGGTCTACATTCTGTGCTGTGATCCTGTGTACCAAACATACGTCTGCCACATCCGACAATTTTTTTGTTGGTGTTCTTGAGCTATCTCCGATAAACTTGGGTATAGCTTTCATGGCTAAAACTGGGATAGCACCCCAAACAACAGGTACTACTGGGGCTACTAGGGGAATTTCAACGTCACATGCTACATAATTTCTATTGGTGGCCTGTGACATGGTGAGAGGAATGGGTAGCAGGACCAGAACGGTTACCAGCTAAATTGTGACCTGAATTGTACCAAGTGGAGGTCCTAGTAAACTAGGGTTGCCTACAGTTTGAGATCTAGTTACAGGCTGATGGCTCATAGGCCCTTTTAAAACACAATTTCATTTAAGCTTGGTCCCACCGGGTGTGCCAGAAAAAGGAAAAACTGTTGACCCCAAAATTTGACAAGGTAATAGTGCCTTATGGGAAACTCAATTTAAGGGGGACCTTTTGCGCTAAACTGAGTGACCTCTAGATTTTTGAGAAGCCAACTTCTTCTATAATGGGGTTTTGAAAGGGAAAAAGAAGCAAATATTATAAAATGAAGTCTAACCTAAGGTGATGCACCAAGACTTAATGATAGGCATGATAAATCATAGATCTAAGGGCCTAAATGTTGTAGTGTTCCAGAATATCAAAAATTTAAGATCATAGCATTGACAATCAATTTATCGACATAAAATAATATTGCATACATTCCCACTACCAAGAAGAGTCATTAGACATGATCTAGGTTAGAAAACTTGTATTCAACATATATTGAAGTTCTTAAATGAAGTGACGAGACAATAAAAAACATAGTTTACAGTTTGATCAAATAGCATAAAAGAAAATAGAGAGGTTGAACAATTGGCACATTTTGGGATTTTTTGCAATCAAAACAACAATAAAGGCCTGGCGTCTTTAACTAGAACTAGTTTTATTTTTAAATTCCAAACCCTTTTTCTCATAACAGAGAGTATATATAGCAGAAAACCTCCCGCCGCCTTGGAGAACAACAACCAAAAAGATTTCGCAAATCCCCCGGCAATGATGTACAATCAGAATATTCCCAAGGCCGTTGCAACAAAAATAATTTGGAGCCAAGCATCAGGTCATCCTAGGCATAGATGCATCCTCTGCAATGATGGCGGTGGTCCCGACAAGGCCCGAATAGACAAGTGTCACCCCCCTGCGCAAATGAATATGACACGCAGCGACAAATAGCTTTATTCAGTTCATATAATCGATCGCCTGCATATTAGACCTGTTGGTTAGGCACATGGCAACATTTCCTTGACCACATGAACTACTTCTCCTTTGTCGTTGAGGACTTGCGTTAGTGCCACACATGTCGAATGGGCCGAGCACTTCATCAACCATGGAGGGAACAATCACCAGCTGGGCGTAAAAGAGACGCATGGCAACATTTCACTGCCCGCATTTGTTGCTTCATCTTCGTGCTAAAATATTTGTGAATGGTTGACACGTAGAAAGTGTATACCATGGTTAGCTACCATGGGGCTCACCGTGAATTTTTAGGAATGAGGGCTTTGTGGTAGCTTTTGGAGCCCGATGAGGCATCAAGAAGGAAAGACCAAAAGAATCCTGTAGCCACAACACGTGGCAATACAACAAAACTTTCTAGGATGTGAAAGGAATACCGCAACTTAGAATTCCGAGGAGTAGACATGTGAATGACAGAACAAAACTTAGAAAAAGGCCGAGTAGAATTTGCGATGCATAGGCCGACACATAGAAAAATAAACCCAAATGGAGCTGGTTAAATATTTATTAACAACTACCACTTGACTCCAATTTCCAACAAAATGAAGTCAATGTAGAAAGGAAATCACTAAGCTAGGCTTAGGGTATGAAAAAATCCACACATATGTGAATGGTTGTGTATTATTTCACAAGAATCTTGCAAGTGAGAGTGAATGTCCAAAATGTCATGAAACAAGGTATAGACAAGGGTTGAAATTAGTTGTGGTTCCTAGAAAGGTTCTTTGCTACTTTCTGGTAATCCCACAATTACTCTGAATGTATAGTTGTAGGGACATTGTTGAATTTATGCAATGGCATGCCCAAAATAAGAGCACTGATGGAAAACAATGACATGTACCTGATTCTAAGATGTGGATGGAATTTGATAATAAATGTCTTGATTTTTCTCAAGATCCTCATAATATAAGGTTGGGTTTGGCTCTAAATGGGGTGAACCCATTCTCAAATCAAAGTACTAAATGGTCAGCTTGGCTAGTGTTTTTAATAAATTATAACTTGCCTCCATGGTTAGCAACTAAACCTTTTTTTCAATGCTATCATTGATTATACCAAGAAAGAAAAGTGTGATTTCAGATACAATTGATGCTTATCTAGAGCCATTATATGATGAGCTAATGGAATTGTGGAAAGGAATTGAAGAAATTCAATCTTTAAGGGATGATCATTCAATCAAATTCACTTTAAGAGCTTCCTTATTATTTATGATTCATGATCTTCTTACATATGGCACATTGTATGGTCTTAGTGTTCATGGATACCATAGATGTCTTGCTAGAAACTTCAAGGATTTTGTGAGGAACTCAAGAAGTTTGTGTAAGTGTATTTGTTGTGTACATCGTTCTTACCTTAAAATGGATCATCCATATCATCAACAAAAAATATGGTTCAATGGTCAAGAAGAAAAATCGTGAAGCACATTGTTAATACCAAGTGATTACATTATTGAGAATGAACAAAAAATAATGTCATTTATTGAAAATGATGGGATTGTTGGTAGTAGATATGATCCATGTAATGAAAGCGGTGTAAAAAGGTTGTGCATATTCTATAAGTTGCCATACTTTAATGATATAGCCATTAGGCATACTATTGACTTTATGCATACTAAGAAAAATATAGTCTATTCTATTATAGAAACTCTTTTTGGTGCTTTTGATTCTATTTCATCACGTGAATATTTTCGACAACTAAAGATCCATCAAAATATTTGGGTTGAAAAATATGATGATGAAAAATATAGAAAACTTAGAGCTCCTTATGTTTGGACAAAGGAGCAATGTGCACAATTTTTACAATTGATGTCCCAAATTCACTTTCCCATTGGATATGTAAGTAGTAGTATTAGAAGTAAAACTTAAATTAATGGCTTAAGAGGCCTCAAGACCCATGACTATCATATCATAATGGAGAATATTTTACCTATTGTGGTAAATATATTAAGTTTGGAAAAGGGGCCAATATTGGCAGTTATAAGGTTGAGACTAATATTAAAGAGAATAAGTTTACATGTATTAGATCCTTTTGAACTTTGATAGTTTGAGGGAGGAGGTTTTTGAATTCCTTTGTCTATTGGAACGAGAATTTATACCAACAATCTTTAACATTTCTATACATCTTTTGATAAATCTACAATATGAACTAAAGCATTGTGGCCCAATACGAACAAGATGGATGTATCCTATAGAATGATATTGAAGGTTTTAAAAAAAATAATTTATACTAGGGAAAAATCAGAAGGTAGCATATTTGAGGAATATTCAATGAAAGAGGCCATGGGATTTTGTACAAAATATATGAAGGATTTTAAAAACGTTAATCAGCGTGTGTGGGATGATGACGAAGAAGAGACAGTTGTAGGTGAAGTATTAGAAGGTAATGGATGTTGCTTCAAGCTATCACATCAAGAAAGAAGTGTGATACATTCCCATATTCTTCAAAACACATCTTCATTTGATAAGTGACACAAGTAAAAAATAAAATTAAACAATAATTTATTTACTCAATTGCATTTACATATTTATATTATTAATATTACTATTTGTATTATTGGTTGTTTTTTAAGAACCAATCTGATCTTTAGAATTTCCTATGGAATTTCTAATTCTAATCCTTAGCAACCCAAATGGATTGGCCAATGAACAAGTGAAAGAAACAACGCTTTCCTCCTACACTTCAGGCTCTACAATACCCAGGAGGGCGATCCTATAATGTATTTTAAAGACCTTTGCACCTAATATCCAAATATATTGTAAACAATAGATTAATTCTCATGTAATAGCTCAACAAATGGAATGTATCAAAGAAGTTGGTTGCCCCTTAACAACACTCTACATTCAGAGCATGAGAATGGTGAAACCTAACACAAAATAATAGCAATTGTAATTCATTTGAAAATTTTGTTTATAAAGGTGATTTGTTGTTGAATTGAACAAGAAAGTGTATGATGAATATTCACTTAGATCAGTGCCTCATCCTAGGAACTAAGTCAATCCTAAAACCTATACAATATGATAAAAATTTAACACATAGCATCATGTAAGCTTTGAAAATACTGCATTATAGCATTTCGACATTATATTCTCAACCACCGCTTATTAATATCCTAGCACTTAATTGGAATAAACCTATAGCTTCACTCAAGCATTTACATTAATTCTTTGAATTAAAATGCAAGAACAAAACCATACACCCACTGGAAATCAATGGAGACAAATAAGATAATCCTTAATTATATTATTCATAATTCATGAAACAAGTACATAAGAGAGAAAATGGCTTTGAATTTGCACCATTCTATATTATATTGCTAGTATTGCTATCAAAATTACATATGTATTAGTAGACTCAAACCTAAGGAAAAACTTGATAATGCTCAGTATTCTCTTACAGTTCTCTCTATGATCAATTACAAAATAATGAACCCCCCGTACTTTTGGCCTTGAATTCCTTTTTATAGAAATGAAGAAGAAAAACAAGCTTTGGGCTAGAGAGTGCACATGTCACTATTCATTTGGATCATTACAAAATATATTCCCTTTGCAATTATATTTGCATTCTCAAATGGAGGGAAAGCACAAAAGATAAAAACCATTTTTCATTTGTTGAAGAAGATTTATCCGCCTTCCAAAAGACATATTTCATCATTGTAGTAGTATAAAAACCCTTCGTCCATGTGAGATTCCAAAATAAAAAAAACTCCAAACTAAGACTCTATTTCTCCAATGGTTCATCATCTTCAAAATCAAAGTATGCATGTCACCTTCATGATTTTGTTGAAACTAGAGAATTTGTCTCGCCATCATCAGATTCTTCTTAACCTACAAGTGTGAGAAGATATTGGGCATACTCAGGATCAATTTCCTCTTCATCACTCATATAATTTTCCTCATCTTCCATGGCAACATCAGGTTCTTTGTGGTCCTTATCCTTCTTTGTTTTCATCTCAAATGGACCAGCCCTATCATCATTATAACCCCTTATGTGCCTAGCCAATACATTTGTCTCATAGCCCTCTTCAATAATACCCTTGACCTCACCCTCCATGGTGAAATTTATCTTCTCTACCCTTGGCTTTGTGGATTTCTCAAGTACATATAGCCTAATTTTAGATGCATCTTCCTAGGTTTTGGACCTCTTAACCCTTTTCTACTTAGGTTTCCTCTTTGGTTGAGGGGATGACACACTTGGTCCACTCATTTTCTCAGCATAAGAAGCCTAGAGCTTACAAATTTTTTCTTACAAAATAGTCTTACTGGCTTATACTCCTGTTGGTTGGAAATTTTGTATTCTTGTGAAAGTATACAAAATAGTGATTTCAACCACAACACGTGAGATTAAACTCTCCTAATTTAGGGAAGGCTCCCCCTTTAACAAAATAAAATTGATATGGGTAGGACAGCAATCGTTCCTCTTATTTCAGGAAAGATTACGTTCTTCTCTCTTCACAGAAAAGAAACAATATATGTGGATGAAACTTATTACAGTAGCTATGCAGTGAATTTAAGAAAGAGGAAATAAAGTTTCCTGAAAGCGCAAAGACTTCCGTTACTTCCTCCAGGATGGGAAAACAACCAATAAGCACAAATTCTTGAGGAATGTGATCCTATCTACCCTTTTCAGAATAATTACTTAATGGAAACATACAACACAAAACAACACAAATTCTGTAACTACGATGTATCTTTTGATTACTCTAAATGAGAACTACTACGAGCACAAAGACTTATAATTCTTCTCAATTTCTAATGCTAACTATGAATTCAATCTTCACATTTACAGCACAAAGACTGCAGATATTTAAATCGAATCTCTCTTCAGCAATATTCTACAATTCTCAAGTAGTCACAAAATGATGATCCAAAATGACATAAGAACATAAAGGATGCAAAATGAGAATTCAGCTCAAAGTCTGAAATTCCAACTTCTTGATATTACTTGAAAATTCACAATTATCAACTATAAAGCTCAAAGACTTTATGAGTATAAAATTCTGCAGAGTTTTCTTGCTTGCTAAAAAGATATCAAATTACAATAGACCCCTCAAGTATTTATAGGAGGAAGGTCTGGAGAAAAAGGTGGGAGGATCTCAACAAACTTGAGAAAATCTCTCAACCGATAACTAATTGCAATTGACTTATTCAAAATTACAATCCAAATTGTGATTTGTTTTGTAAGATTTTACACGTAATTACATTTTTCAAAATTGCAAGGAAAGAACACTTGCAATTTGCAAAATTTGTTTTTACATATATTTGTCGAAAGTAAAAATACATAAAAAAATCTAATATTTTAATTTGTCATATTCCTATCTTTGAAAGATAAGAATTTGCTGATGATCATTCTGCAATTCATTTGCATCGGGGCCCAATGTGTTCTTGGCTACTGCAATAGTCTTCAAGATTACATCAAAGTATCTGATTGTTGCAAGTCTATGTTCTTCATAAGAAGTTTGCATTTTCTCAAGGATTATCTGATGATTAATAAATTTGTGAATTAAATCCATGGTAAACTGCTCTGATTCCAATTGTTGACGAAGATTGGCTGCCATTTCTGTAGTAACTAAATCAGCTGCAAGTAATTCATCTTCATGATTCAAAACTGTGCAAGAGATTTTCTCAAAACTTGAAAGAATATCCTGCTGAACTTCATCATTCATTTCTAATGTGGCCTGGATATCTTTGATAAGATCTTGAATAACTAATGACTTATTCGTCATAAGTTCTTCAAATTCTATGTACTTTTCTCTGTTTGGTAGAATTGAGTTGCTGCATAGAATTTGTAACTTGACTTGATCTATCTCATGCCAGATTTTTAAATCTTTTTCAAGCGATTCCAAACTCTGCTTGAAGGATTCCAAAGTCTGATTTAGTTTTATTTTGGCTATTCTGACATTTTTGAGAACTTGCAAGGTCTTTTCAATCATTGAAATACTTTGATCAATCAGCTGAGTTACCCATGAATCAACTGCTTTGGCCTTTTGTGCAATTCTTTCTAATTGCCTAACTGATTCATTAGGAGGAGCTGCAGATAGAGAGCCAACTACTTCTGATGATCCAATAATTCTTTGAATAATTGAAATTAGCAGATCATTGTCTTCTTTGAGCTTTTCCTTTTTGGCTAGAAGTTCATTATAGCTTTGTGCCAAAATTGTTACTGAACTCTGAGCATCTTGCATCATATTAGCATGAGTCTGCTTGCCCAATTCCACCCTAGTGAACCTGTAATCAGATGCCTGCATCTCTTCATGTGGTTTATCAACAAGAGGTTCTGCAATCTCAGCATATTTCATTTTATTGCTGTCAACAAACACTTGTGAGACTGTTTTTGCTTTCTTTGCAACCATTGGTTTTGATTTCTTCAATTTTTGGAAATCAAAAATATCAGGAGACAGTGCTTGTTTCTTTCTTTTGGGAGCAATTGAATTCAACCATGGAGGAAGATCCAAGGTTGTCACATCTGAAATAGCAACTGCAGTCTCCGTAGAAATAGACTCAGTTTGTGTTACAACTGAAATTCTAGATGGTGCCTCAGTTTGTATAGCAACTATATTTTGCTCAGAAGACAAATTACAACTAGGATTAGCCATGAAACAATCAAAGCTCACTACAGATGTATCTATCTCTGGGAGAGTTATTTCTGACATGGCTGGAAAGATTGGATTTGCATCAAAGATACTTTCCAAGTTATTGGGCAAGTTTCTCATGGGTGTATTCATTATCAACAAGGACTGATGACTAGTCTCTTGAGGTGGAATAGAAGGGACAAAAATTGTGGAGAAGGAATCAACATCACTGTCGATAGGAGACACAGGAGATATGGTTGATTCTGGTATTGGAGCTTCAATGTGAGGAGTTATCTCACTTAGAATGGTAGAGGTTTCAAGAACCTCTTCTTCTTCTTGCTGATCCAAAACCTGAATATGCATTTGATTAACTTCCTTTCCCTTTAGTGTTTCCTTTTCCAATGGTTGTTCTGCAGCTCGACTTACCTTCAACTTAATTCTAGTACCTGAAGAAGAAGCTCCTTCTTTTGATTTCTCTCTAATTTCTGACTTCAATCCCTTAGGACCAGCTGGATCATCTTCAGCCCTAACTTTGATTTTAACAGTCTTAACACCTATGCTTTTGAGCCAAGCGTTGGTGTTTGCCAAGACTGATTGAAATCTATCAAAGATAGAGACAGATTCCTTTTGAGACCACTGGATTGCAGGAATGGGTGCATTAGCAACTCCTTGTTCTTCGTATTCAGGATCTAAAACCTGCCTATCATCAATTACTCCCTCTGGAATTAAGGTCAGATTCAGATCAATAATTTGCTCCAATGTAAGTCTACAATAATCCATTATGTATATATATATTTTTCTGTCCGAAGGTCTGCCCAAATGTCTTCAATGCAATGCACATGAGTGAAGGCTCTTTTAATTTTGTCTTTCATCCTTCTATAATCAAAATCTATTCTGGCCTGAAATCTTTTCAATGTTATTTCCTGAAGTTCACTTTCCATTGCTTTGGCTCTTGAAGAAGTTGTCAAATAATACCTCCCAATTATCAATGGATTATGTGATGAAATACTGACTCCAGTCTTGTGTTGTGAAACTTGACGTGCATGCACTACCATCAGCTGCCTTCCTAGCTCCATCAGAATAATCTTATCAGTCGGATACCTTGGAAGCATATAAGGTTGGTCTTCAAAGCAGCCGACTCTCATATAAGTAAAGGTAGGAAATTGAAGAAACAAGCAGCCATACTCATTTACTTTATTCCAAGCTGCCTCAAATACCCTGTTGTTTACCAATGCTTTGTCAAATAAACACATAAAATAACCAAATAAAGCATCTTGAACTCTTCTATAATGCGCTCGACTTGGAATAAAAGTCAGCTGATCATAATATTCCCATACAGGCACCAACGATCTGTCACCTTGAGGAGATAGGCCTGGAAAATGCCTCAATGAAGCTGCTATATAAACCAAATATGAGTTCATATAGAAGGTAAGAGTGCTAGGGACTTGTGCAAGCTGTTCACACAAACTATCACTGATTATTTCTCCCCAAAATATTGGATGCTGTGCTTTTCTAATAACCACCATGAACTTATACATCCAGTTTTCAAACACATTAGAAACCTTCAACCCTGCTATTCTGCTCAGAAGAGTGATCATATCACTAATTTCCTCTTTAAAATCAGACCGATACAACTTGGGTATCCGGGTCACACAAGGTCTTGATTTGAGAAGCCATTTAGAATTGATATGTTTGATACAATCACTCTTTTTCTGCTTGAAATGTTTGTGAGCACTCTTCAATGTGATCTTTGAATATGTAGTAGCATCAGGAACTCTGAAAATTCTATTGATTATCTCAGCATCAAGTCTGATAACCATGTTGCCGTCATCGTCTTTGATAGTTTTGGATTCTTTATCAAAATGGGATGCACATGCAAGAACGAATTCAGGCTCAAGAGCAGCAACAGGAAAAGAAGAGACCGGATGAATATGACTTCTCAGCAATTTTTGCATGTCAGAGGAAGTAGATTTCTCAGCTCTCCCAAGAAACTCAGACATATCAACATGCCCAATTTCTGTGTCCTTGATTTCGTCAATATTTGAAACCACGTGAGATGGGGAAATCTCATTCTGATATTTATCAAATTTGTACTTCATCTTTTTGCTAATTGGAGAAGCTGGTTCGTCTGTCATTGAACATGAATCTGCAAGGCTGCGGTGAAAACCCCATAATGTTAGAACATCATCAGCATCAACGTGAGTGGACATGGTGAAACTCAAACCCTAAGACAATGGAATGGTCTTTAGAAAAATGATGGAAAGCGAATGGTGAAGACGAATTCGAAACTTGATGGAATGATGGCAGTCAAAAATAACGTCTTGTCTTCTTGAAACAGCAAGACAAAGAGATTTTTGGCTTGGATTTTGAAGTTATATCAAAAAAGAATTCGACTTTTGAGCTTTTTAAAAGCATTTCGGGTTTTTTTATGCCTATAGGAATTTTTATAAAAGGCAGTCGGGATTTTTAAGGCATTTAACAATTTTACAACTTTGCAATTTTGAAAATTGTAATTCAAATTATAAATCCCGACTTGCATTTTTGGTTCTCAAAACCTGAAATGTGACTGAAAGCTGAATATTTATTCTTGTGGAAAATGACAATGGAGGATTGAAGTGAATAAATGGAAATGTAAGAAACGGGCATGGAAGATGGATGAAGATGGAATGAAGTAAAAGCTTATTGCTGGAAAAATGAGATAAACACGTTTTCAGTATATAAGGCATTTTTAAAAGTGGAAAATGCATTTTGAATGGAGTTTAAGGATGGAAGTATGGAGGGATATAAAAGGTGAATTTGGATGGGATGAAAAGAAACGGAGGGCGCGTGGGATATGATGAATAAATGATAAAAATGTGTTTTGTATGAAAGCGGACTGAAAATGAAGGAAAACGGAGAACGTATGAAGGGAATATGATAAATAAGAAATGCGTATTAAGTGTAGGCGGGTTAAATATAAGTGAAAACACATTTTATGATAGCAGAAAATGACAAAGAAAACACGTTTTTGCAACATAAAGGCGAATACTAACAAATATATATATACACAAGTATTAACAAAGGGAAATGACAATATAAAAACGTGTAAGAAAGTTAAAGAAAAATGCGTTTTCAGTAAAAGACATTAAAATAAAAAATGAAATGCATAAATGAAAATGACGTTTAATATAAAATGATAAGTAACAGAAAAACGTTGAAAAAGAGACCAAGAAAAATATAACATACCTGGCAACAAGTTTGCAAATGAAAATAATGGTGATAAAACCCTAGGCGCGTTGAGAAGATGAAAGAAAACTGACTATTTACAGAAGAAAATCCGATTTTCAAGCTTTAAAATTGATGGAATCTCCATGAAACAGGGAAGACAAACCAAATAGGATTCAAATAGCTCAAAATAAAATGGCTTCGGACTTTCTGAAGTTCATTGCAATGTAAAATGTCAATAAAAACATGCAATTGGGTTTTTTTTTAAGTCAATACATATTCATTTTACAAAATCGGGCTTTTAAAGTCACTTAACAATTTCATTTAAAACAAATTCGGGCTTTTTTGACCAAATAACAATTTTGCATAAAGCAAATCGGATTTTTAAAACCATATAGCAATTTTTCTTTTTGTCAAAAATGAAGACTTTAACAAATTTGGACTTTTGAGTCACTTAAGCAATTTTGGGATTTTAAAGAACTCTAGCAATTTTTCCTTTAAGTTAAAATTTCCCTTTTTGCTGAGTTGCTCCAAAAACCCGAATTTGGTCAAAAAGACACTAAAAATGACTCAGAAATTGACGAAAACGGAAACAAAAGAGGGAAAAAGAGTAGACCACTTTCTTGTTCCCATAATTCTCTGACACAACCAATGGCTAAGATCACAATATCTTTCTTGCATTAAAACATGTTCCCTATATTTCCCTTCAATAGCACAAACTTTACTGTCCATACATCTTGTGCTGAAATATTTCATAATATTTCTACTATTCTAATGTTCTTTCTACCATTTAGATGATTCCACGTGGCACTCTCCTACACCCCCGTTGAGAGATGAGAGGCAGAGGTGGGTCCCCCATGGGATGGTGGGGAGCGATCAAGATTGACCCATGTCATACACCATCAACCATTGATCTCATTTAAATAGAATGTTCGCATTCTTCAAAACCATGTGGGTCCCTTTGACCATGAGACAAATGTCTTCAACCTGCCAACCCATGGGATTATTTTAATGCAAAATGAAATCAGACAGGGTGGCGAGGAATAGCCTAGATGAAGACACGTCATCCAATACTCACTATTGATCTCTTCAACCCACTTCCTACTACCTTTGAAGACTTTAGGGCCCACTGACTAAAATGACACACGACACCTACCCGATAGCCTGTATGATTATTTTAATAGAAAATGAAATAGGGAGAGGGTGCAAGGAGCGATCAAGATTTGATCCTGCATATCCAACGATCCTTATAAAACAAGAATTTTGCACATGCAAATTGTTAGTTCTTAAAAAGGGGCCATTGCTAGGTAAACAATAGATAAGGACACAAATATTAGAGTTGAAACCATATGCAAATGATGGAAGTATTCAACCCAAACTTAGGACCTGACAAATGTTTCGATGAATTTCAATCCACATTAAGATAAGGCAATATTTTTAATAAGACGATGTACAACGACCGAGATCACTAGGACTTGGGGGTCAGTAACAAAATGGACTCAAAGGCATAAGATGTGACTTAAATGAATGGGAACTGGTAATAAAAGTTCAACAATGAATCATAACATTTGCAAAGGAATCAAACTTAAGGTTTTGGAAAGGGTTTTAGCAACACAAACCCTAAGGAATGATGACAAACAAAACCTTAAGCCCAAGGTCATGAAAAAAATATTTTGTAGAATTTCAAGGGGAATACAAAGCATTTTTTAATGGTTCCACCATTTACGTTAATATTCTTTGTAGAAAATATGAAGAAGACAATCAAGCTTGGATGAAACATCGACCTCAAAAGCGCAAACATCATGCTGATTTAATTGGAGGTGATTCTTTTCCAAAATTTGAAGAATAGATTGCTAAAGCAGTTAGTGATGCAAAAGAAGGTCAAAATACAACAATGGAGGAAAGTGAACTTTCACAATCTCCACATTTATGGGCTACACATTTTAGTGGAATGTGGGCCTATGGTAATCATTTAAGAGTGGAAGAAAAAGACAAAGGAAAAAAAATTGTGATTGTGTTGTTAGTGCTGAATTTCTTCATGAAATTGAGAAGAAATTTTATGTTGGATTCATCCAAGAAATTATTCTAATGGAATATGGTGAAAATAGTCCTATATTATTAAAATGTAAGTGGATCTGAACATCTGCAATACAATTTGATGAGTATGGATTTGTACGCGTAAATACAAGACAATTTTTATCAAAGATGGATGAGTCGTATGTTTCCCCTCTTCAAATTAACCAATCATTTTTAATTGATGATATAAGAAGCCTAGGATTTTCGTATGTCATTCAAACAATGTCTCATTCAAAAATGAAAATTCATGGAAGTTGTTGATATAATGCCTATGGGCAATGTGTTAATTTACAAGAAACAATCAAAGAAGTGGATGAAGAAGATGATGGAGTTTTTGAAGAAGACATTTTTATTACCAATGAAGAGATTGGGAGAGAGAATGCATTGCATGTCACAAATGATGGCGAGGAAGAAAATCAAGTAGATGTAGACACAAATGATTAGGATTTTGATCTTGCTAGTAATACAGATGATTACGATGATATTTTGTCACCTTAAGAGGTTAGCTTGTCACCTAAAATTTGGTTATATGTATGGTGTAATTTATTATTGAATGTAATAAAAAATTGAGTATAGGTATGATTATTCACTATTATTTTGTTGATACATTTCTGAATGTAATCATCATTATTTTGCTAGTACATTGTATACAAAACCTGAGATGTTCACTGCTGATTTGAAGTGCATTTAAAGTTAGCTTCAATCATTCTTCTTAGTTTTCTTACTTTGGTTGAAAATTTGAAATTAATTTTGTTTAGTTAGAATATAATTTCTTGTATGTCCTTGATTTGATGTGGAAGGGATCTATGACAAACATTGCTAAAGTGAATGTGTGTAAAGGTGAAAAATTTGTTAATGCCTAATGCTTAACTGAAAAGACATACAATAAGAACAATAAAGAGAGAGAATTAAACATAGAATAGAGAGAGAAGAGGACACAAGATTGATTACTGAGTTTGTCCAAGTGGACTATGTCTTTGGGTCTATCTCAACTAAGTGACCAATATATTAACAATGCTCTGGATTCTTTAGTACAAATTTTGAGAAGAGAGCTTTCAACCTGCAAAAAAAATTTGTAACAAAATTCAAAACTCTATCACCTCCCAAAAGACTCACAAAGGCCTACAAAGGCTTATGGACAGAGTAAAATTACAACATAGAAATCTACAACAGAAAAGTCCACAACTTCCTCATAATCTTCTCAGAATAACTCTGCATCGAATGGCTTACTCTTCAAGAAAATCCTCGTCGTCGTCTCCAATTCTTCTCTCTCCCCACTTGGATACTTGAGAATTTTTCAAGAATGGGATGATTTGAAAAGCCTCCTAGCTTCTCCCTTTATACATTAGGTTTGCCTATTTGGTCAAAAAACCTCTAAGATTGCAATCTCCCCCTTTAGGGGAAAATAAAAACAAATCCCCCATTTTAATTAACAACCCACTTAATACAATCCATTTAATTTTGGTTTTAAGCCCTTACATTGATCCTCAAGCTTTAGGTTGTTTGGGATTTTCTTTCATAATTTAAAAATCTCAACAAATAACCATTTATAGTTTATTTGTTAATAATTCAGGCTTTTTGATTGTCATATAAAACTCCTCCTATATATATCTTCGAAAATGCCAAATGGCATAGTGGTCACCCTCCATTTTGGTAACCAATCAGTCAGGGGTTCAACCCCGCCAGTTGTTGTTTTCTTTAACCAATTCAAATCTTTAATATAGTAAAAGAAACCAGTGGCGCCATATATTGCAAATAAGGCTTCAGGTGTATTGGTTGATCCTGCAGTTGTTGTGAAGGAGGTTAGGGGGTCGAATCCCATAGCTTAATTTTGGAAAACGGTGCAATGTTGCAATTCCATGAATAGAGGAGAGGAAATGTGGCTGCCACGTGTCCCTTTTCCAAATCATGCCACATGTCATGTTATGATTCACTGTTGGAGTCACATCAAAAGACACTTGGAGGACACGTGTCAACATCTAATTCGCTAACCATGATGACTGTACTATTGACTCACCATGCCACGTCACTATACGACTGCCACATGTCAAGACCTGATTGGTCCATGTTAGCATTTGTATGATGACACATCTGCTCTGTCAACTTCTAATGTCATGCTAATGTCATCACAGTACAATCCACCACCAAAGTCAACCCTAAAGTATGACTGGCCATACCTTCGTCATGTTAGCTCCGTTTTCGATGAAACGAGCATTGTCAGAATCATATCGTCAAGCTCTTCATCTTGATGCCAATTTTGATGAATTCTAGATTGATCAATTTTTTCACCTTTCTGAATTCTGGATGGCTTCAGGTGCCTGTTTGACCCAAACTTTGACTTGTGATATCTTTCGCATACGAGCTCAGATTTTGACAAAACAAACATCATTGGGTTTTTGTCATCAAGCTCTTCAAATTGAAATCACTTCTGACTGATTCCAAGTTGGTCACATTTTTCACCTTCTGATAGGCCCCTAGTCCAGGTTTGACCGAACTTTGACTGGTCGTAACTTTTGCGTACTGACTTCATTTTCCACAATTCAAGTGGTGTTGGAATCATGCTTCCAAGCATTATGCCATGGTGCCAACTTTGCAAGAATTGGAGAAACTAATTTTTCAAGGTTCATAGATCCTCCTGGATTAGTCCTATATGTTTTCTAGATGCAAACATATAATGAACATCTGTGATTTAATAATACATATAGATATATTAGCATTAGGTGAACTAAGCCTCCTCATTAAAAATAAAGAAATGATATCTTAGTTCTGACCGAAAATGAAAACTAAAATTGAGAGATTGCAAAATTAGAAAATTGTTCAATCTTTTTAATAAAATACCTAAAATATTGCATTCATAATAAAGTCCAATACTGTACTACCACAACAGTCAATAGAGGCATGCATGGAATGGAGGGACATATAGGTCAATGTATAAATGCTTACCACAATATTGCGTCAACCAAATATGAATAACCGGGGGTGGTGGTGAGAACATGTTAACAACTAAAGTAAACTGCAACCCCACAAGGGGTAAACAGTGGCACTGCAGTATGGCGGTGAACAATCACTCACCTACTAGAATTAACCCATTGTCCGATGAGATTCCAATGGGGTGTGCACAAGGTGGTGGTACTGCTAACCCTACCATACCACTACCTCTAGTGGTTTTGATATGACAGAGTGGTATGGCGATGAACAGTCACTCAACTGCTAGAATTAACCCTCCATCCTGTGGGAGTCCAAAGGGGTGTGTGTGAGGTGGAAATACTTCTAGTGCTACCCCATAGCAGTCTTGAAATGACAGAGCGGTACTATGGTACAAGCTGTCAAAGCATTTAATGATTACAACATTTGATTTCCCAAGATCAAAGGCATGTATTCAAACTTGAAATATGGGCAGATTCTGAAATATTTTGCATGAATTGACATTAATAGTGAGGTGAATGAGATCAACAACAAATATTACTTAGGACTTGATAACATTTTGGCAATCATTCACACAGCTCAATGTACTAGAAGCAAGGGAGTTCAAGCAAGAAGACTCTGTAGCAATTATTTTGTTGGGTAAGTTCATAGAAACCCTCTGTAGCAAGTGTATAAGAACTGAAATTGCTTCTATAAGTAGACACTTAAAGAAATCAAGTAGTAATAAATTCTTCATCATGCCACCCAAAAGAAGTCAACTTGCAAGTAAAAAGGAAGAGTCCACAGTTTCTAAAAGAGAGAAGAGGTCCCTACAACAATCCATTTTAGATGTGTTACCTAATTCTATAAACAAAGGATTCAAAAAGGTGTTTAGAGATAAACCCCAGGGATGTAGAGACCCAATTATCCCTATCTTAGGGTGGGATCTATTTTGGTACTTCTATGAAAAAGGGATGGAAAGATTCCAGTTTGAATCATTGGACCTTAGATTTGGCCAAACTGATAGTCCCAAATGTCTTCGTAGATGTTGAGTTTAGTAAAGTATTGGCACAATATTATCACCCAGTTACCAGGACTATAAGAATGTCATATGGTTCACCATTAGTGGTGCTAACTAAAGAAGCAATTATAGAGTGTTACATGTTAAACAAGAAATATATCACTAAGATTGACTTGGAAAAAAGTGAGGAGGATTATAGGATATTGAGAAAAACCTATAGGAGTGATGAACTTCCTTTACACATGAAAAGGGGTGTAAAAAATAGGAGGATACCTATCCCCCCCTCACAAATTGAGCTATTTTCCATATAAGACATCCAAGTATATTTCAAAAGAACTTATTTTTCTTTGTGCCAAGTGCTTGGATAGATGTTGAAGAGAGGATGCCAACCTATCTCATGATAATGGAAATGAAGATACAAAATCTTGAAGTCAACATTGAATATGACTTTGCTGCTGAAATTGACAAAGGGCTACATGAGGGATTTTTGCAAGTAAGAGAGAACTTAGCTCCCATCAATTTTAGGAAATACTCTCTACTATTCCATTTAATATTGTATCAAAACAAAAATAGATGGACTAAAATAATGTGTTTGGGAATGACTAATGATGAAGGAAATATGTTGCCTGTACAAAATTGGTGTTACATCTGGGATAGTAGATGTAAAAATAGTGGTAATGTAATATTTCATGATGATTTCATAATAAAGGTTATGGCCACTCTTGGTCATATTTCACCAATATTTCCTAATAAAATCATGCAAGTATTAATACCTTTAGCATTGAAGTCAGAGCAGGGACACACTCACAATTTTGGTGACTGGCTCTTGTTAACATATCAAATAGTAATATAACAACTGCTAGGATTAAAACGATGGGAAGCTCCTTGGGTGGTGGTGATTTTTCAAATTATGAAAAGGTGAGAGATCAAGTTGATGCTTTAGGCGGTTATGGTTGTTGATTTGCTGATGAGAGGGTGATGTCAGGTGGGGCCCTTGTTGTAGGTAAGCTAAGTGGGTCCCATTTTGTGGCTAACATTTTTCCTGACAGGAAAGGGGCTTCAAAGAGTGTAATTCTAACACATTCCCAGGTGCCTAGCTTTGAAAAAGTGGTACCTAGCTCTATTAAGTCAGGGAATGGCCTGTCTTCGGATGGGTGTGATGGGACTCCTTTGGTGGAGGGTATTGGGTTTGACAAGACTAAGAATGCTTTCTTGTCGAGCTCTTCTCTCAAATGGTCAAATCTGTTTGGATCTAAGCCTAAAGGAAAAATTACTTCCCCTTAGGTGCCTTTTCTTACTAATAAAAAGATCAAAGAGTACTTTTTATGTTCTAGACTAAATTGTTGACAAAATAATGTCTAATATGGACATAGCTTTGTTGGGTAAATTTGTTGGTCCTCAACCTCAAATTGAGTTGGTGCACAAGTTTACTTTAAATCACTGGAAACCTAAAGGACAAGTTGATGTGGTTGCTATGGCCAAAGGTTTCTTCTCCTTCTCCTTCAACTATGAAGATGATATGGTGATGGTGTTGATGGGTGGCTCATGGTTCCTTGGAAAATCTTCCTTGATGCTAAAGAAGTGGGAATCGAGCTTCAATCCGAACTCACGCTCTTTCTCGGCTGCTCCGATTTTGGTTAGATTTCCTGGCCTCCTGATGTAATTTTGGGATGAGGAGGTGTTTAAGGGGATTTCCAGTATGTATGGTTGTTTTTTGTTGATAGAAAAAATGATGGCTTCTAGGAAGAGGATAGTTTATGCTAGATTTTGTGTGAATGTGGAGCAATCAGCTGATTTTCCTTCTATGATTAAGATTAACTCTAAACTTGGGGTGTGGGAGAAGATGGTTGAATTCAAATCAAATCCCTTTGCTTGTTTCCACTATAAAAAAGTTGGCAACTTGGCTAAAAAATGTCCTCTCAAAGTACCTAAGCAGATCACAAGATAATGGAGAGAGAAAGAGAAACCTCCAGCTCAAGAGGTGCAGCCTGAAGGTGTACCTTACTCGAAGGTTCATGAGGATACACTCCTAGATGAGGTTGATAAGGTGGATTCTTCTAAATGTCTACCTACTCAGGGGGATATGAATCAAGAGGTTGAAAAGGTTTGCTCGCCCCTTGTGTTTACAAAGGAAAGGTCTGTGTTGTTGGAGGAAAATCATTCTTCTATGATTGTTGAATCTAGATATCCTCCTAAGGGGATTCCTCAAAATGTGGTGTCAAAAATAGAGGGGTTGGAGTTGAGGCCTGATGTTGTGGAGTTTGTGGAGTCGAAGGAAGTGGAAAATCTGACTTACACTTAGGTCCATGGGAGGAATAGGAAGAAACACTCTCCATTGCAGGGAGTTGTGACAAGGAATAGGTAGAGGTCAAACTATGGGATTGATCTGTGAGGTAGAGGAAAACCTCCAATTAATGTTGCTAGGGAGGAGAGTCATATGGATATAGCGGATGACACACAAAGAGCTCTTTTGGATATGTTCTCTAAGAGCACTTCCTATAAACTCCCATGAAGATTATCTCTTGGAATATGATGGGTTTGAATCACCCTCGTAAACATGATCCCCTGGAAAATCTGGTAAGAGATCATCACCTGACATAGTTTTAATTCAAGAAACTAAAATGGGATTGGATAAAACTTTCTAGGTTGAAAATGAATCTTTTCAAGGACTATGGGATGCATTGTTCTGAGGTGATTGGTGCTTCTGGTGGGATTGTTACTTTTTTGAATCTTAGGGTGATTAAAGGTGTGGAGGTGCTTAATGAAATTAATCATGTGGCTACCTCTTTTTTCCACCTTCATGATAGGTTCTCTTGGACTTTATCTAATATATATGCTCATAATTGTAAGAGTGCCAGAAAAAGGCTTTGGGAAAATCTTGCTTCTTTTAAAGTTTGTCATAACATTGGTAGTTGGTTGGTTATTGGAGATTTCAATACTCCTCTACATGATGTTGATAAGATGGGTGGCTCACAGAATGTGGATGATAGTAGATACGATCTAATGCAATTCATCAATGATTCAACTCTTCTTGATTTGGATTTGAAAGGGGCTTCCTTTACCTAGTCAAATAGGTAGGTGGATAATTCCCTTATCCAGGTTAAGTTGGATCATGCTCTTGTTACTCCTGAGTGGTTAGTCCGCTACTCCTGCTCCCTTTTAGCTCTTACCAGATTGGGGTCAAATCACATCTCCTTGGCTTTGCATGTGGATTTGTTGGGTGGCAAGAAGAACTTTCCTTTTATATTTGAGAAAATGTGGACCAGTCATCCTGACCTGGGTAATTTGGTTAAGGACTAGTGGAATATTAATGTGGAGGGGTCGGCTATGTATAGAGTAGTTAAAAAGTTGGCTAATGTTAAGCATAATGTTATAAAATGGAACTATACCTCTTTTGGTCATATTTTTATGGAGAAAGATGGGGTTTCTAGGGAGCTTCAATCTGTTTAGTTAGTCATTCAATTGTCTAGGTATGATCAGGATTTGATGTTGAAGGAATTTTTTTTGCTTTCCAAGTTGCATAATATAGTTGTGAAGGAGGAAGAATTTTGGAAGCAGCCGTTGAGGATCATGTGGTTGAAAAGTGGTTATTGTAATACTAAGTTTTTTCATATCTCTATGCTGAGACACAGGGCTTCTAACAAAATTAATTTGATTAATTATAATAATCAAGTTCTGGAGAAGGATGTTGATTTGTAGTTTGTTATCACTTCCTATTTCTCTCAGCTGCTTTCGGTGGAGGGGGAGCTTGATTTGGCCTATCAAGAGGATATTCAATGAGATATTCCATAGTTGGTGGATGATGAGCTCAATAGGAAGTTAGTTTGTATTCCTTCGGCGGATGAAATTCGATGTGCTATTTTCTCCTTTGAAGGTAATAAGGCTTTGGGCCCTGATGGCTTTCCCATGTTCTTTTTCCAGTATTTTTGGGGAATTATTGTGAAAGATGTTGTTGTGGCTAGTAAGGAGTTTTTTAGATTAGACTCCCTTTTAAAGGAGTTTAACTCCTCCTTTATTGTTTTGATTCCCAAAAATCTTGGCACTACTTCTTTTGAGGAGTTTCGACCTATTAATCTATGCAACTCAATTTATAATATCTTTTCCAAGGTTTTGGCATTGAGGTTGAATATTTTTTTTCCTCTCATCATTTCTCCTCAGCAGAACAGTTTTGTGGTTGGTAGGAAAATTTTGGATTCTATTCTCACTGTTCATGAGAATATTCACTCTCTAACCATCAATAAATAGGTTGGGTTTATCCTCAAGCTTGATTTACTTAAAGCTTATGATAGAGTGAATTGGGGTTTTTTTCCCAAGATTCTTCTCCTTTGGTTTTGGGAAGAAAATAGTGAATCTTGTTCATCAACTTATTTCGAATCCTCAATTCTCTATGCTCATTAATGGATATCCTTCTCCTCTCTTTGATTGTTCTAAGGGTTTACAACAAGGGGATATGATATCTCCCTTCTTGTTTATTATTATGGTTGAGTCCTTGGGTCATCTTATCCAAATATTTGTTAATTTTGGTCTTATGACTGGGTTAGCCACCTCTTTTGCTAACCTTGTTTGTTCTCATCAACAATTTGTGGATGATTCTCTTCTGCTTGGATAGGAATCTATTAAGGAAGCTAAGGCTATTAAAAGGATTTTTAAAATGTATGAAGCTACTTCGGGGTAGAAGGTTAGCTTACAAAAGAGTGTGATTTTATTTTTTAACACTCTGATTCAAAGACATAATAGGATTGCTAGAATTCTACAGTGTCAAATTGGTGAACTTCCTGCTTCTTACCTAGGGATCCCCTTATGTTCTAAGGTTCTCGATTCCTTACGGAGGGGGTTGATTAAAAAATTTAATTCCAAGTTAGCTGGGTGGAAGGGGGCTTTGTTGAGCCAAGCTGGAAAATTTCTATTGATTAAATCCACCTTTCAGAATATCCCAGTCTATGCCCTTAGTCTCTTTCACATGGTGAGGAAATTTGTAGATATCTTGGAAGGAATTCAAAAAAAAATTCTTTGGACAAGTGTTGAAGATAAAAAAGGAACTCATTTGGTTGCTTGGGATGATGTATGTTAGCCTAAAAAGGTTGGTGGGTTGGGCATCCATAAAATCATAACGTTTAACATGGCCTTTTTGGGTAAATAGTTGTGGAATCTCTTGCTAGCCAAAAGTGAGTGGGTGAAAATTGCTTGGAGTAAATACTTACATGGTGCTGATGGGATTAGAGATTTTTTATCTCATGAGTTTAATCCTCTGAATGGTTCTATGTTGTGGAATGGTATGTTGAAGGCTTGAAGGCTTGTGGCTAAGGGTCTCTTTTTGCAGATGGGTAATGGGAGGAGTATTATGTTCTAGGACAATAATTGGTATGGCAGTGGGCCTCTAAAGGATGAGCCATTGGCTCAACCCTTTATGGACCTCTGTAAGTGATAGTTTGGCAGATTTGTTTCTGATTATATTGAAGGAGGTTGTTGGAGGAAGTTGCATGAGGTGGATCCCAGTTTGGAAATTATTTATAAGGCTATTTCGATGGTCCATATTCCTTTTATCCCTTCTCCTGATAGGTTTGTTTGGAAGCCTTCCTTTGCGGGTAACGTCTTTGTTGCTTTGGATTTTTATTTCAATGAATCCTTTATTGGTCCACCTCCTTTTTGGGCCTCTGTTTGGTCCTCTAGATTGATTCCTAAGGTTAATAATTTCTTTTGGCTCTTTTTCTAGAATAAAATTTTAACTACTAATAATATGATTAAAAGAGGTTTTGTTATGCCCAATAGATGCTTTCTTTGTGAAGAGGAAGCATAAAATACTTGTCATTTGTTGATTGGGTGCAGATATGTTGGTGTGATCTGGAATCATGTGCTCTCACTTTGGAATCTTAGTTGGGTGTTTCCTAGTTTTGTCAAAGATTTATGGTATCAATGGGTGTGCCCTTCATCTAATTCGGCTCTGTAGATTTTGTGATCTCTCACTTTGCCTCATATGATTTGGGGGGTTTGGTTGGAGCGCAACAACAATTTTTTTAGAAATTCTATCCTTCCAGCTTTATGCGTGGCTCATAATATTGGTGTGGGTATTAAGGAAAAATTTATCTCTAGGATCTCCTTTTATGCTGGACAAAAGATTATCCTCGGTTCCCATGATATCTCTATTGCTCAAAAGTGGAAGTTGCCTTGTGATATTTCTCTTCCGGTCTCTAAAGGGAAATATTCAAGAGAAGATGTTGCTAGGAAGGTGCCTCTAGATGGTTGGGTTAAGATAGGTTTTTATGGTGCAACTAAAGGAAATCTGAGACCTGTTGGATGTGGGGGAGTGATTAGAAATTCTAATGGTAGGCTCGTCTCTGTTGTGGTGCTCCCTTTAGGAACCCAAACAAACCACTATGCGGAGGCAGATGTTTCCTATCATAGACTCAAAATGGCTCAAAGAAAAGGGTATAGGAAGGTCTGGGTGGAGGGTGACTCTCTGAACATTATAAATAATTTGAAGAATGTTTCACCTATATCTTGGACTATTGAGACCTTGGTTAGGGATTCCATTGAAATTATCAATTCTTTTGATACCTATTATATTTCCCATATTTTGAGAGGGAAATATGTTAGCTGATTTTTTCACTAACTTTGGTGTTAGAGAAATAAAGGAGTGGGATTTAAATGACCCTATTCCTTACGAGGAAACAACTATTATTAACAATGAATGCTAATCTAATGTTGCTTTTGATCTTATTTTGTATTGAGTGGTGCATGTCCTTGATCACGTGGCCTATTATTATGAATGGGGATGCTCAAGTTTTAAATATGAAGGATGACTTTCACATGGATCAAAGTTCTATTTCATCATTTCTCTTTTGTCCTTCTGTTGGCTTCACACAGTTTCTGGGTGATTTTTTCCTTAGTTTCCAAAGTCTTTTATTTTATATTTTTTCTCTGGATGATATTTTTCTTATTCTCTCAAGGTTTTGGTGTTGTGCTTGGCCTCTATTTGTTAAGTCTTCTATGATGGGTGGGGATAGAAACCACGTCAAGCCTAAGTCTTGTGATTCTATTAAGTTGAAGGAGGAGGTATGGGAGATTTTAGAGAAGGGTGGCTTAACTCTATATATGGAGAAACTGGATGGTAACAACCATTAGGTCACTGATTTGGTTGCTCAAGGGTGGAATGAGAGAACCTTGAATTTGGCCGGAAGGGAAGTCATGGTCAATGAAGATTTCATAGCTCAAATTATTGGACTAGCAATGCATGGTATGAAGGTGTTCAGAGACAAAAAAGAATCACAGGTTGCAATGTCTATTTTCTTCAAAAGGAATGAGGTTGTTGATTTGAATACTGGGAAGAGTGGGGGTTATCAGAGGAGCTCCTTAAAAGAATTGTGGCAGGATGTTGTGGAAGATATTATGAGGTATGTCACCTTGAAAGGCAGGTATATGACGATTAACACTTATCATTTCCTTTTGCTTAACCATTTCAAGAATAAGAAAAGGATTTCTTTTCCTTACTACTTGTTGATGTCACTTGATTCGGGGATTATCATCTGAAAAACCCCAAGAACCTTGTCCTACATCTGGGGTTAATTCTCCTGATCTATGAACATGTCAAAGCTCATGAGGTGAAAAAACCTTTTGTATCCCCAAAGGAGGATATTGCTAAACCTCGGGAGGGTTATGAGACGGTGTCGAAAGAGGAAAGGGTTAGTAAGAAATATAAGAAGAGGAGGCTTATTTTGAACAAAGAGTTTGAGTCTGATATGGATGATGATGTTGATTATGTCGTAGACTTGTATGCCTCTTTTAAGGAGGGCCCCAATTCCCATGTTCTGGGTAAGACTGTGAAAAGGAAGTCGGATGACAAAGAGGGCTATATGACTTTTAGTGAGGAGGTGGTAGTGAATGTTCATTCTAAGGGGCTTAAAGACAAAAATAAACTTGATGGGGAAGCTTCCTCTCCCCCCAGTGACTAGACAATTGCAAGAGACTGAGGATGGGAGCCGAAAAAGAAGGGTGTTGAGAATTGTTGGCCAACTCTTGGAAGAGGGTCTCCCTCTTTCCTGGTTGGAGGTATCTTTGGTGAGGCATCTTTAGGTGCTGATATTAGGTTACAGAGGTAGGGGAAGGAAAGGGCTAAGGGTGTAGGTCTCACTGAGGGAACTAGCAAAGCGGATGTGGATAGGCTAATGAAAAGGAAGGTTGTTACGGAGGAAATTGTTAGCTCCATTCGAAAGTTGAAAACCCTTGTCTCCATTGGCAAAGGTAAGGATATTCCTATTGATAAGGACCATGTTATTGTTGAGGATGTTGTTGTGGGTAAAAAGGATTGAGAACTTTGATAGAGAGGATGTTGATGTGTTGGGTTTGACTCGTGATAGTGCTAATGTGTTGTTTAAAATTTTTAAGTGGTTCTTCCATGAGATTAATATTACCAATGTTAGAATTAGAGGTGTTGCTAGTAAAGTTGAGGATCCTTTTGTCCAAATCCAAATTGATGATCTGATGAAATCTCTTAATACTATGGCTAGTATTGTGGCGGAGGAAACCATCAATTTGAAATAGAACTTGGAAGGAAGAATTTTATCCCTTGAGGATAGAATTGATCAAATATGGAATGTTGTGATGAAGAGTGGAGATGTCCCTAAGGTTTTGGCTATTTCTAATTTTTCCATGGTGATCTCCCCTGTGAGTACTACAAAAAAGAGAAAGGTTATTGTGTCTGTTGATGATACTGATACTACGGGTAAGTTGTTGGATGTGGAGTGCGCTGGTGAGAAGGGTGGTGTTCAAGGTAGTGTTTTGATTGGTGAGATTAAAACTGGTGGGCCAGGGGCTAGAACTAGAAATAAACTGAAAGCTCAGGGTGGGGCCTCTGCTTTAGAGGTGTCTAATATGGCAGATAATGTGCAGAAGATGGTTGCTAGTGAAATGGAGGCTGTTGAGATTCTAAACAATATGTAGTGTTTTTGGATAGGTGCCTTCTTTTTGGCTGCTTTTTTGTTGTTGGTTCGCTATCATTGGGTTGATTGTTGCATTATGTTGTTTTCTTTTTTTATTAGCTAATCTTTTTTGTAAAGGGTTTCAGGCCCCTTCAAAACCCTTTTTCACCTCCAATGAAAACATATTAAATAGTAATAAGGGTCTATGAGTGTCCTCAAGCCCACATGTTTTACCTAAATTTTTTTATATTTGAATTGAATTTTTAGAATTTATGAGGAAAATGTTATGGATGGAGCAGGATGTTATGAAAAGATAGAAAAAGGGGACATTCCTCCTTGACCTAACTGAATGTGAGGATCTATCTATAGGGTCTAACACTCTTGAAGAGCTGCAAAACTATTTGAAGATGAGGTATTCATTGAAGTCGCAAGGAGAAAGGGTCTTTGACCCTAAAGGGCATATTAATTTTATAAAGCAAGCATTTCTCACTAAAGCTGGAATTACCCATGTAATGTATTATGAACAAGATGTAATAAGAAATTTCTTTACAACTGATGAAGTTTTTCAGAGAAAGAGGAATTGGGAAATCATAAAGAGGCTTGAGGAGGAGAAGAAGAAAAGGGATACTAAATTCCAAGGATTCTATGATGAATTTGGGGATCCTATCAAAAGGATGAACTTAATACTTGACACCTTTGAAAGATTATATGTTGAACCAAAAGAGAAACTTGAGGGCCAATCTTCAAAATGCTCCAAGTTGCACATCAAACCAAGTGGTATTGTAATCACAGAGCCCCTACTATACATTTCCACAATACAATACGAAGCATCCTTTGAGAAAACAATTCCTAAAAGGAAGAAGACACATGGAGTGACCCCCTTAGTGGCATATGAAATAAGTGGAGTAGGGGATACTGAAGAAGCAGTCGATGTACTTTTGAATTTTAAAGATGATGAAGTTGATTAGCCACTACCTCAGCTTGCAACTGATTCTCACAAACTAGAAGAAATATTGGATGTACATGGGCATAATGATCAAGAAGTGCATGATGATGAAAGGGTAATTTTTTCCCTTAGATTTATTGAAGATTTTGAATTTATTCATACTCCTAAGTCTAAGGATTTTTTTTTTTTAAGATGAAAAATGAAATAATTTGAGGAGAGACTCCAAATTAATAAGATGGGCATTGAGGAGTCACAACATGACCAAAATGTTGCTCAAACTTTTGAAGAACTCAAGATTAATGAAATTACTGTTAGCCCTCATGAAGAAAGAAATTTGGTCTTAGAAAGTAATATACTAATTATTCTTGGGATGGAGTTAAAAAAGATATTCTTACTAGATCAAGTAAGAATCCAAGAATATCCCATGTTGGTTTTTTAATTCAATTTAGATGAGGGAATTAGTGGCATGGGTTACAATCCAAGACTTGAAACCCTAGCCTTTTGGACAAAGCAAAAAAGAACAAAAAATCCAAGATTTCTTGATGTTGTAAAATAAATGAGAGGGACTTCCATGGTAAAGACACTTCAAGAAACATCAGCATTGGAGGTAGCTACTATGAAAATGCACTCAAAAATGTTCACTAGGGATGTGGTTAAAGCTATGGAGCTTAGATTGGCAGAATGAGAAAGCACATATTGATCTGAATGATGAAGTGAATAGGTTATTCATAGAAAATGTTAAATTAAAAGAGCAGTTGAAGGGAGTAGGTCCTTCACAAAGAACAAAATTAATATTATACTAGCCCCCTTCCATCTCAACTGATACAAGTGTAGTCACTATTGAACAAGTAAATGTGCTAAAATAAGAAATTGAGAAGATGGAAAAGACTAATGAAGAAACAAAGGAAAGCAAAAAGAGAGAAACCCTCAAGGTATTGGAATAGATCTTGGAGCATAGAGTTAAACTAATTCTGGAAAAATTAGAAAATGTGTATGAATGTTATGTCTCCTTGTAACAAGCAGTTGATCAGATAAAGGCCCATGTACCTATATTGGACCCCTTATTCAAGAAATGGCAACCTGTACATCACACCTCAATGAATTTGTGTAGAATTTCACAAAGGAGTGTTGAGGCTCCTGCAGCTTTAGAGCCTACTGTGCAAATGGTTCGAATGGTCACAAATGAATTTCAATACATATCTGTAGAAGACCAAAAGATAAAGGAAAGAATGGATTCATTTCACACACTAAAGTAGTGGTTTGTGCCTAAGATACTAAGGGATGATGATCAACTGAAAGGCTCCAAGGATTAGATAGATGAGTTTAGAAAAATTGTTCCCAACTACCTCACTAATTTATAGAAGGATGGTGACATAAATATTCACCACCTCAATTTAACCTTGGATTGAATAATTGCACTGGATGTTGGATACTCAAAATTCATCATGGATAGCAAAGGGTTTTTAGATAGCAAATGAAAGAGTCACTTGGCCAACACACAAAAATCCAGGAGTAAAAATGGCCTCATGATTACACAGTGTACCAATGGGAGTAGACATATCTAGCTCCCCTAGAAGAATAGGCCTTGTAGTGAAGTACCAAACCTTGCAAATAATATCATGGGGAGAGGACCTTTCTAGATTTCAATGATCGCGGGTACCTTACAATGAGTAAAAAACTTTTGTATCTTACGAGTCCTCTAGACTTCAACATCTAATCATTTCTCTTCATTTCTCAGCTTTCATTGCTTTTATGTAATGCTACGGAAACAACAATAATTAAGACTTTTTGATTTATGTTAAAAGTGGGTAACTGAAAAGACACTTTTTGATATGTTAGTTAGGACAAAATTTTGAAATGTATTGTAAAATCTTTTTGAAGATCAATAGAATGACGTTATAATTGGTGGTCAAATTCTAATTTCAATTGTTTTTTGAAGTGAATTAATGAATGCTATATCGTTGTCTCTAGTTTGATATTTTCTTGTTATTTAAATCAATATATCAAGGGTATATTTGGTTTATCAAAACACATTTTTTTTCAAACAATTCATTTTGTACTACATTTTGGTGTCAAATATTTGGTAATTATGCTTAGTTTCATTACATTCAAATTCTGAATTTTGGGAAATTATATACAGTAAATAGATTGATGGTTGTTTGGATAGTGAAATTAGCTCTCTTAGAAATTAACTGAAATATTTTGTCTTGAAATATCTAGAAGGATTATTTTAATTAAAGAGGATTTTGTGGTTATTTTTCTAACAATTATTTTATAGTGCAACTAGCTTGCTATTTTCATTCAAGATACAAGTCATGATCAAAGTAAAGCACATATGAAGAAGATGGTACTCTACTTCAAACCCTTAACTTCACTTAGTTTAGTTTACTTACATGGGGATATTAAGTAAGTTGCTAAACAATTAATATATCATTTGTTGTTTGTGAAGGAGAATCCTGTGAGATCCAATATGGTAGTGGATCAATATTTGGTTTCTTAAGTAAAGATGTTGCCACAATTGGGAAACTTGTTGTGAAACATCAGGTTAGTAATTTTTGGATGTTAAGGCTTCCCAATTGGATATCAAAGATCTTTTCTCATCAACTTAATTTGGAATTTATGTATAAATAGATTCTTTCATAGTGCAGGTCTTTATTGAGACAACACATGAACCAGGGTTGAAATTTTTGTTGTCCAAGTCTGATGGTATTCTTGGGCTTAGTTTCTAGGAAATTTTTGTTGATAATGTTGTTCCAATTTAGTTAGTGTTGATAGCCTTCATTCTATAATGTCAACTTCATTTTATAATATGAGCGTACCACCTTTCTTAAATTTTGAACAAGGTTTTGAAATCAAGGGTTCAATATGCATATTTAAAGCCTATGTTGAACACTCTATTTTAGGAATTTGTTGAAAAGGCTACAAATTTTTAATTGATTTTTTCTTTTTATTGTGCTTGTACTTACCTTTGTAAACTTGTAATATACAATGCACTTTTATTCTTTCTGAATTGAGACTAATAGTAATTTTGTTGGTTGTATTGAGGCACAACTTCATTCATGGCGGAAAAGGTAGCACCCTGTTTCTCATATCAGATGGCTCATTGCATATAAAGGAGGAAAGATTCTAGTTGGATTATTGTTGACTGCATTGAAGGAGAGAACTTCATATATGGGACACGATCAACACTCTCCTTGGATACTACATGTTACAGCTGTCATGCCCAATTTTTTTTCCTATTATATAAAGAACTAACATACATCAAGGAAAGAACATAATACAAGGCTACTACCTTAAAGAGAGATGGTATTGCAAGTCATGGTGTTGCAAGTTCTAGCAAATAACATTATTGTGAACAAAGATAATTCTACTATTGACACAAAAATTTGCTAGTGACCCTATCACTATTGTTGGATTTCCTTATTACTACTATTAGTTTATTTATAATATTTCTACATACCATCTACATACCATATAACGAGCAACCATCAATACTATTTTATTCCTAATAGCTTAATCTTTATAATGAAATGTAGATCTATTAACATTTATGTTAAATTTTATAAGACTGATGATATTTTCTACTAGTTTCTTATATTACTTATGGGATGTGAACCAAATCTTATAAATTTTTAAATTAATTAGTACTTAACTAAATTATTCACAATACCCTATTTACTAAGACAAGGGCCAATTGATGTTGAACTCACTCAAACCAAAATGTTTAGTTTCCCCTAACTTCGTCAAATTTCCCTATTTTCTTAAATCAAATACCCACTATAAAGACTAATTAATTATGAGGTTAACTAACCTATTTTATGTAGTCACTAACAATTACACATGATAAATACAATTTTTTATATATATCTAAAGTCCAATATTTATTATTAATTGAAAATGTGACTGTTTATCCCACAAGAATTAACCCAAATAAACATTAAATATTTTCTTAATTATTCCTTTCTTTTCACCCAAACCTCCATTTTTTATTTACCCATTTATACTTCTTGAAACTATTTATTTACTTTACAATGTTTAGATTTTTTTTTTCTTACTTTTACAAATAAAATAAAAATAACTAACTTTATTTACATGTCATTTTCATAATTTTACAAATAAAATAAAAGTAACTAATACTATTTAAACTTGAAAATTTTGGGAAAAGATTTAGAGTATTTAGAAAAGGTTTCTTTGGTTTGGTGTGGAGGAAAAGAAGAGATTGAGTTTGGTGTCATGGGAGGATGTTTGTCATTCGAAACGCTAAGGTGGTTTGGGCCTGCACAGGATTAAACCTTTCAATTTGGCTCTTGTGGCTAAGAAAATATGGAACTTCCTCCATGGTGAGAAGGATTGGTTGGAGATTTTGGCTTCTAAATATCTTGCTTAGGTGGATAAATTTTAGGAGTTCCTTAGAGATGATTTCTCTCCTCCCTTAGGTTCTTTCTTTTGGAATTCTCTATAGATCTAGAGGTGTTGCTTCTACTGGCATCCAATTGTTAGTTGGGAATGGTAGGGATATCCTTTTTTGGGATGATTGTTGGTTCGGGCATGGTCTATTGCGAGATGCTAAGTGGGAAGCTCCCTAGAGGGATTCGTGCATTAGGGAATTCAGAAGCTATGTTGCAGATTATATTGTGAGTGGTGAGTGGAGAAGGATCCATGAGGTGTTTCCTAAGCTAGTGGAACTGTATAGAGAGATATCTAAAATTCATATCCCTTTTTCCCTCTAGAGGGACAAGGTAATTTGGAGAAGGCTTCCACATGGGCTATAATCGATGGTGTCTACATTTAATTCCCTCAATGATATTGTGGGGCCTAGGTCACCGTGGGGCTTGGTTTGGTCATTGAAGATGATTCCCAAAATCAACATTTTTTTATGGTTAATAGTGCATGACAAAATCTTAACCATTAACAATCTATGGAAAAGAGGTTTCTCCATGCCTAATAGATGCTACCTTTGTAAGATGGATGTAGAGGACAATTCTCACTTGTTTATTGGGCATAGTTTTGCTCAAGAAGTCTGGTCTCTTTTTTCTCAACCTTTGGCAAGTGGAGTGGATTTTCCCTTCTTCAGTTTGGGAGCTCTGGCTCCAATGGCATGCACCTTCTTCTAATCCTTCCTTGAGGTTTTTTTGGTCTCTTATGCTCCCTCATATTGTCTGGGGTTTATGGGATGAGAGGAACAATAGAATTTTTAGGGATGCTTGCCTTACTCCTCTCTCTTTTTTTCAAAATTGTGTCATCTACCAAGGAGAATTTTTTGCAGATGGTTGAGAAAATTGATATTCCAGGGTGTGTGACGGTCTCTAATTATGATGCTATGGTGTCTAATCATTGGAAACTTTCTTTTGATATTGCCAATCCTTTGAAGAAGGATAATTTGGATAGGGAAGGAGTTATTTGGTTTTCTCCTCCTCGTGGTTGGCAAAAAATCAACATTGATGATTTAGATAAAGGCAATCCGGATCCTACTAGTTGTGGGGGAGTGTTAAGAGACCACAATGGTAGGTTATTTTCAGTGGTGGCACTCCCTTTGGGAATCCAGAAAAACCATTTTGTTGAAGTTGTTGCAGCCTATCATAGCATAAAGTTGGCTAGAGACAAGGGGATCTCAAAGCTATGAATCGAAGGGGAATCCCTTAATATTGTGAATTTTCTGAGGAAGGGTTCTCCCCCCTCATGGACTATTGAAAATTTCATTTTGGAAACCCTTGCTTTGATTCAATATTTTGATGAAATTTATATTTCTCATGATTTTAGAGAGGTGAATCATGTGGTTGATTGGGTGGAAAATCTTGGGGTGACGTTTACTAGGCATTGGGAGGTGAATGAAGTCCTACCCTTTGAGTTAAGTAATCATGAAAAATCTAGCTAATTAGCTATTGAAAAATTCAAATCAGGGTTGCATGAGCCTCCTCTCCATTATCATTCTTGGTACCATTCCCGACAGATACACATGATTTTTGGGTGTTCACTTCCCTTTTTCCTTATTGTTTATCTGCAATTGTGTGTTGTTTATTCTCCAATTGCAAAGCTTTTGATTATGGGTGGGGATAGATGCATAAAAAAAACACTTTCTTGTGATGACTTCGAGGCTAATGCCAATGTTTGGGCTATCTTGCAAAAGGGAAGGGTGACCCCTTTTATGGAAAGGTTGCGTGGATTTAAGACCAACATCTCCAAAGACTTTGTTGATTCTTGGAATGGTCGAGTTCTCAACATGTTTGGAAGGGATACCATGATTAGTGAATATTTCATTATGAAAATTTTTGCGATGTCGACGGAAGGAAGGAAGCTCTACAGAGATAAGAACCTCTCATAGTCAGCCAGGGAAATTTTTCTCTGGGGTAGAGAGCATGCTAAAATGGTTAGACTAGATTGTTGTGGGTATGATAGGTCTAAGATTAAACCTATTTGGTAGGATATGGCTATGGCGTTAATGTGGTACTCCACCCTAGATGCCAGATACACGATGCTATATGGTCACCACATCATTTTGCTAAACCATTTTCAACACGATAAGCTCATTTCCTTCCCATTTTACCTGTTGCTATCTTGGGAGGAAGGAATTTCAAATTTTAGGAAGAATCTTAGAAAACCTTTTCTACATGAGGGCTTGATGTTGCTTATAGTTGATTTTATTAAATCCAATTGTATTGTTCTTGCTCCTCATTCCCCTGTTTCAAATAAGAAGAGGAAAGGGAGTGGGAAAGATCGGGTTGAGGAGGTTCTTGAGAGTGAGGGGATGAAAATTGAAGAGAACTCAGAGGGGTGGTTAGATGGGTACAATATTGACCTTGACTATATGCCCTCATTTGGTGGGAAGAAACCCTCTACTTCTAAGGCCAACCATCCCTCCCATGAGTTAAGAAAAATTTTAAGGAGGTCTGTGAGGAGGTTGTAGAGTAGGGGCTCTGCAGTGGTAAGAAGGCCAAGAGTTGGGGTTTGTGCCCAAAGGATATGGGGGATAAGCTTATGAAGGCGGTTGAGGATAGTTAGGTTGTGAAGCAATGAATTTGGGAAATTTAAACCTGGTTTATGATGGTGATGGTCGAACCCCTCTTGTTGGTAAGGTGAATAGTGTTTTTAATGTGGATGAGTCTACTCATGATTCAACTTCCAAGGAAAGGGGCAAGTCCAAGTTTATCCTAGATTTTTTTAGGATGAGGATCCTCCTACTGGTTCACATCACATAAGAGGTTTGTTTTGGGGGGCCATGGAATTTTCATAGGCTTCGGGTATGGTGAAAGAAGCGGCAAACATTTCTTTTAGTTTACTAATGTGGCTAGTTCAAGAGGTGTAGGACTTCCACAATAAGCATAAAACTATCACCCAATGCAATATTTCCACTCTTTGCAATCTTAAGGAGGACTCCATCTTTGGTTTGGCCAAGTCAATGAACTCTAGTGTCAACTATGTGGTGGATGAGTTGGCTAACCTAAAAAAAGACTATGGCCCGAGGCTAGCATTGCTAGAAAAGAATTACAGGTAGCTATGAAAGGACATGGACATGATCATTAATCTTAGCAGGGAGAATCTGGAGGCCTTGGCGAAAGGTATTTTTTTTCCTCAATGAGAAGACAAAAGAATGGATGTGGAAAGGTCTTTTTGATGAACAGGTGAGTAAGGAGAGGAGGGAGAGTGCTGACAAGGAGATACAGACCATAGACTTGGGTGTTGGGTTGAGTGTGGATACTTGGAGTAAAACTAAGAAATGCAAAATGGTCCCTAGGTAGGATGTGGATGACATCATGGAAATGCATGATAGGTTGGCATCAAAGGACCTAGAACTGGCTAGGATACTCAAAGAACTTATCTAATGACCATTTGTTTTTCTCTTTTGTTTTTGTTTTTTGCTATTGGTTTAGGCTAATGGTCCCTTGATGTCTTTGTAATTAGCTTGTTTTTGGTTTCTTGGGTGGGCATTCCACAGCTTTATCTTTGCTGCCACTATTCCTTTTTGTACAAGGTTTCAAAAACCCTCAAAACCTATTTATCATCAATAAAAAAATAATATTATTTGAACTATTTATTTACTTTACAATGTTTAGTTTTTTTTTACTTTTACAAATAAAATAAAAATAACTAACTTTATTTACATGTCATTTTCATATTTTTACAAATAAAATAAAACTAATACTATTGACATGTAATTTTGATGAGGGCCAAGTCACCTAAAACCACACAAATCACAACAATAGATACCAACATAGAAGATGCGAGACATAAAAATAACCCACTTTCAATTATTTTCAAATAATGAAATTACAGATTCAAAACTTACATGCTACAACCTCATGGGCTTGATTCATTACAACAAAATAAACTTTGAAAAGAAAATATATTATTCTAAGCCACAATCTAAACTATTGGAGCCACCTTCTACAACCCCCACTTAACCCTTTTTATTTTACCCAATAACTTCCCTAGAATGTTCTAGAAAGTTCAACTTTCCCTTTTGTTTTGGCACCAAAAGTCTCACTGTTTGATTTCTGGCCTAGAAAGAAATTTTTAATGAAATTCACCTTTTAGAGGGGCAACTTTGTGAGGCCACAAATTTTGATCTAGGTGTCCAATTTTCTATTATTGAATATCGTTGAAAATCTCTCAAAGATATCTACAACACGCAAACCCACCATAGGTTGGTTTGTCAAAATTTCAAGATGTTTCCGGGCCTCTAAAGTCTTTGTAAATGAAATTGAAGCTGCATTTGAGAAATTTCTTTGGATATAAACTTTAATATCTCCCAAATCGTGTAGGGTATTGAGGTGATTCTTTCATGACCATAATTTTTTTTCAGTTCTACTCCTTGGGGTAAATTTTTAGGTCCATACAAGCCTGTTTAGGCCAACTTACTAAAAATAGTAAGTGGCCATTTTTTGCTATTTTTGATGCCTAATTTTCTTACACCCCTTAAGGGCCATCATGGGACTCAAAACAACTAAATAAAATAAAGAAAACATGTTTTTTGGGTGATGCAAGATTTCCCTACACTGTTGGATGCTCCTGCATCAGACACCTAGGGTAACTTGAAAAGTGACCCTGTAACATCTCAAGAGTTAGAGGGAAACCAAGATGGTTAACCTCAGCCTCAGACACTCATGATGAGTCTTCAATATGCCTTCCTCTCCATTTCATCAAGTACTCTACATATTGTATGATTCTTATGCTTCTACCTAAACAACTATCCAAGGTTTCTTCTATCTCTTCCTTCTCTGAAGTAGGTGATGAAATTTTCCACTGTTCTTTTATCAGTCCCACCTCTATATCACCTTCATGATACTCTATCAAATAAACAATGTTGAACATAGGAGAAATGTTTATTCCACTAGGCAACTCTACCTTATAAGCATTTCCTGAATCATGCTTCTTCAAGATCTTGAATGGTCCAAACTTCTTCATCTTTAACTTGTATGTACCAATTGGAAACCTTCCTTTTGCAAATGAACCATGACTTCATCTCCTACCTAGAACTCCTTATACCCCCTTTTCTAATATTCCCAAGCCTTATATTATGAGTTTATATTATTGATATGTTTCTTCACCTCTTCGTACAAATTCTTCAGGTTCTCAACAAAATCTTTGGCCTTAGCACTACTCTTCTCCCCCTTATCCATCTTTCTCAGTTCAAAAGAAGTTCTTGGAATACTCCCATACAAAATATGGAATGGTGATTTACCAATGCTCTTATTGGTAGAATTATTACAATCAAACTATTCTTGTGGTATCAAATCCCATCCCTTAGGCTTATCTCCTACTAAGCATCTTAGTAGGTTACCCAAACTCCTCACCACCTTTGTTTGTCCATCAGTCTATGGATGTTGTGCATAACCGAACTTCAAATATGTCTTCAACTTCTTCCATAATGTCCTCTAGAAATAACCAACAAATTTGGTACTCTTTGGTAGACCATGTAATCTCACCACCTCTCTGAAAAACAACTATGCAACATGAACAACATCACTGGTCTTATGAAACTAAATGAAATGTGCCATCTTTTAAAATCTATCCACCACCACAAATATGGAATCATGCCCTCTTTGTGTCCTTGGAAAGCCAAGAACATAATCCATTCTAATATCCTCCCATGGCCTCTCAGGTATAGGTAATGGTTGATAAAATCCAATATTCTTACTTGTTCCTTTCGCCATCTGACATACTCTACAACTTTGTACAAACTTCTTCATATCTTGTTGTAACTGTGGCCAATAATAATTCTCACTGATAAGAGCAATGGTCTTATCTCGACCAAAATTTCTAGCCAATCCTCCACTATTCTTCCCCTTGATTAGATTCTCTCTCATAGAACTCCTTAGAATGCACAATTGGCTTCCTCTAAACAATATCCCATCTTGGATTAAGAAATCCAACTATCTCATCCTATCCAATGTAATAGGTTCCAAACAAGCCTTCCAAGCTTCTGCAACATCTAGATATTCAAGATACAAACTCTTGAGTTCATTGAACCCAACAAACTCTATATTCATTTCTATCAACAAATTTTTCCTTCTACTCAAGGCATCTACAACTCTGTTTGACCTTCCACTCTTGTGATTCAAAACAAAGGTATAACTCTACAAAAAATTGACCCACTTTAAGTTCCTTTAATTTGAATTTCCCTGACTATTGAGATACTAGAAATCTTTGAGATCAGTATATAGAAAGCCTGAACTATAGCATAAAACTCCTTATTATAGACAAAATATTTCTTCTTAGCATCATTCAACTTCTCACTAAAATAGGCAACAAACTTACCTTCTTGATGCAAACCAAGGGTGTACAATGATCCAACAAACTCAGAAAACCACTCTTGAGAACCCTTAGTCATCAATCAATGGGCTTTGCTTCACAAACCACCATTATTCCTAGTAGCCTTTCAAAAAGGCCTTTTTGGACACAAAATTTGGGAAAGACCTGATCTTCATAAAGTAAAACCCATTTGAAATACTATTTTGGCCATTCTTACACATATCCAAAAATGAGATAGGGTTTCTTTGTATAGAAGGGCCCAAATTATGACTGTCCCATTTTCTATTAGGCCTAATTGAGAAACTATGCTTGGAACCATCTAAGTTTGGGCTTCAACAAACCTCCACTTCTATTTATACACCTTCAATATCTATCATAAGGTCTCAACAACCTATTCTCTGCCCCACCCCCCAAACTGTTGGCAACACAAGGGAAGACAACTGAGAGGGGGGTAAATTAGTTGTCACTAAATTTCAAACTTATTAAACTTATTAATCCTTATTCTCATTTCTGATCAATATCAATGAAAGCATGAATCAACAACACATTAGAAACACACAACACCAATATTTTTATGTGGAAACCTTGTTAGGGGAAAAACCATAGTGGAGGTCAATCCATAAGATTATACCTTGTTAAAAGTATAAGAAGAATAATTGGGGAATGCACATGCATTTAGGCACACTACCTAGAGATCATTGCTCAATTACAAAGGAAGACACACTGTCTTACAGAAAGATTCAGATTACAACCATCCAGATTTTGAACTGAGAAAATAGCATTTGATAATGTCTGATTATAGTTTTGGTTAAGCACATGAACATGTCTTCACTCTTCTTCACTTTTCTTCACACTCTTCTCTGCCTTTGAATGATTTGAACAATTTTCACACACACACACGTAGAATCACACCCTTGCATTCTTAAATTTGAATAAACAATCACTCTTATATATCTGCAACATGAAATTACATTGACTACAAGTTGGCCACAAAGAAATAATAAAATGAATACAAATTGTCAGCCCAAAATAATAGACAATTTTCAATGAAAATCAACCAATGTCAGCCACAACATAGTGAAGACCCAAATCAACATTTCCAACACAAAAAAACTTCAATTAATTTCTCCTCAAAGATCCAAAACACACTTCAACACCCTATCGTCCAAGAAAAAAAAAACATGAACACACAAGAGAAAATCCCCATCCACAAGCACAACAATCAATCTGGGCATGTAACAAAGATAGGTAATGATCTAGAAACATACACAAATATTACAAAACATCAGAGAAGAATCTATAACAATTGAACTAACTGGAATCACATAATCTTCAACCAGAAACACCAATTGAAGCAACATAAAAACTGTTAGAATGTAAATCTTGATAACTCAATCAAATCTTCACGCGAATCTCTAAAACTTAATGTGGATAAACTAGATACACTCAACAACGAACCCTTTAGTCCACAACCTCTTATAAAAAAATGTACAAAACTCACTGATAGACAGATCACTTCACCACTAACAACCTACAACTCATTTATTACAATTTTCTCAATATCCTCGATAGAAATAGCTTCAAATTCACTAATGATAATAGTGTTGACATCAATGACAACCACATATCAAAAATAAAACCACAACATCCAACAATCTCCCCCTTTGCATTGATGGAAAAAAATGATGTGAAAAACACAATCAACGCAACTATCTCTTGACACTTACTCCCACTTAGGTTCTTACTCTTTTTCTCCTCAACTCTTTCACATGATTTTCTCCTCACGAGGCCCTTCTCCTTAAATAATATCTAATTTTTCACATTACTCTTCTCCCCTTTGACATCAATGACAAATATCTCTAAGCTTTGAACCACATATCTAAATTTTGGAACCATCTGACTACTCCCCCTAAGTAGCAGCCACCACAACATCAATCTGAATTAAGATATGATTATGAAATGCACGGAATGATGAAATGCAATGCATCCTTAGTTCTGATTAGGAGGGTTAATCACCCTTAACTTCCCTTTGAGATAATCAAAAGTATCCTTAGGCAATGACTTTGTAAAGATATCTGCAATCTACTCCTTAGTAGGCACATACTCCAATCTGACTTCCTTTTCACTTACCTTTTCTCTCAAAAAGTGAAACTTGATAGATATATGCTTGGTTTTTGAACGCAACACCAGATTCTTAGAAATATTAATGACACTTGAATTATCACAAAATATAGCAATAGGCTCATTATACACAACTCATATATCTTTTAGCATCCACTTCATCCACAATACTTGAGTACAATTGTTAGTAGCAACAATGTATTTAGCCTCTGCAGTAGACAAAGAAATGAGATTCTATTTTTTACTTAACCATGAGATTAGCTTCTTACCCAAGAAAAATGCACCACCACTAGTACTTTTTTTGTCATCCACATCTCCTACCCAATCAACATTAGTAAAGGCACTCAAGGTAAGATCATAATCTTTGGCATACCATATTCCAAAGTGAGTTGTTCCCTTCAAGTATCTAAAACTTTTCTTCACAGCAGTCACATGAGATTCCTTAGGATCAGCTTGAAATCTAGCAACAATACATACAACATTCATGATATCCGGTCACCATGGGTGTACCAACTGACTTTGAATCTTCCATACCAAACTTCTTCAACAATTCCTTCACATACTTGGATTGAGATATAAAAATCCCTTTATCTAACTTAGTAATTTGCAATCCCAAAAAGAATTTCATCTCACCAATCATTGACATCTCAAAATCACTCTTCATCTCATTAGAAAACTTCATGCACAAACCATCATCTCCTCCAAAAATGATATCATCAACAAAAACTTCCACAATCAAATATTTATCATCATTCTTGAAATACAAATTACTATTAGTAGTACCTTTGTTAAATCCAAGCTTCAACAAATTCTTGTCCAATCTAGAATACCATGCTCTAGGGGCTTGCTTAAGTCCATATAGTGCTTTTTTCAACCGAAAAACCATATATCATTTATCAATCAACTAAAATCCATCAAGTTTCTCTACATACACCTCTTCTTCCAATTCACCATTTAGAAAAGTAGACTTGACATCCATCTGATAAACCTTGTAATCTTTGTAAGTAGCATAAGCAAGAAATAGTCTCATAGCTTCAATTCTAGCAAAAGGGGAAAAAGTCTCTTCAAAATCAATTCCTTCCGTCTATGAATATCCTTTGCATACAAGCCTTGCTTTGTTTCTAACAACTTCGCCTTGCTCATTTAATTTGTTTCTAAAGACCCATTTAGTTCCAATTACATTTTTATCCTTAGGTCTAGGAACAAGAATCCGTGTATCATGTTTCTCAATTTTTTGTAGGTCTTCTTTCATTGCTTCAACCCAATGTTCGTCTTTACATGCTTCATTCACACTAGTAGGCTTAGTCTTTGAAATCAAGCAATATTCTTCTAAAAAAATTCTCCTAGTCTGGACACCTTGACTCTTATCACCAATAATTTGATATTCTAAATGATTCAATCTTACATACCCCAGAATCTTCTTAGAATGATCTTGAATTTTAGGCTCTTCTGATCTCTCTTCTACTCTTTCACTAGTTTCTTCTTCCTCTTGATCTTCTTGATTCACCAGAATGATTTACACTTGATTTGAACTCTGAACTTTTTTTGTACTATCATTCTGATCATCAAAATCATACCCATAGGTTCTGGATTGTCTAGCAATGTCTTCATCAACCTTTACATTTTCACTTTCAACCATTTTCTTCAATATCTTATTGTAACACCAGTAGGCCTTGCTTTTAGTAGAATAACCCAAAAATATTCCTTCATCACTCCTAGCATCAAACTTTCTTATGTCTCCATCTCTTATGATATAGCATCTACTCCCAAAGATTTTGAAATATCTAACAATAGGCTTACGACCAGTCCATATCTCAAAAGGGGTCTTACCAATATCACCTTTGATTTGTACCCAATTGAGGATATACATAGCAATACTCATAGCTTCTCTCCAATAGATATGAGGGACATTTCCTTCCAACATCATGGTTCTAGCAACATATTGAACTGTTTTGTTCTTCCTTTCGACAACTCCATTTTTTTGAGGGGTCTGTGGTGTAGATAATTGTCTCTTTATTCCATGTTCTTCACAAAAAGAATTAAAATCAGCAAAAGTGAATTCACCACCTCTATATGATCTCAGACATTTAATCTTCAGACCAGTCTCTATCTCAACCATAGCCTTAAAGATCTTGAACTTTTCCAGCACTTCAAATTTCAACCTTAAGAAAGTATCCCACATCATTCTTGAATAATCATCAATAAGCAACATGAAATACTTGTAACCTTGTAAACTTTTGATTCTAGAGGGATTGCACAAATCAGTAGGCATAAGCTCCAACAATTCATTTGAACAATTTTGTTTGCTCTAAAATCTAATTCTACTTTTCTTTCCTAACTAAAATTCTTTGCAAATGACATTAGTAGGTTTTACCAACTTAGGTAGATCTCTCATAGCCTTAGAGAAGTTATCTTGACAATGTTATCAAAGTTAAAATGACACATTCTCCTATGCCACAACCAACTTTCATCAACTTGAGCAATCAAACAACTTTTACTAGCAACATTCAAATGAAAGATATCACCTCTTATTCTTGTACCTGATGCAATCACATTTCCATAACATCCCAATATTTTGCACTTTCCATCCTTGAACTCAAGATTGTAACCCTTATCAACCATTTTTCTAACACTCAAAATATTATGCTTCAAGCCTTCCACATATAGAACATCATCAGTATTATTCTTACCATCAGGAGAAATGCATCCTCTTCCATGAATCACACCATCTATGTTATCATCAAATCTTACAGCACCACCATCATACTTTTCCAAGCTCACAAACATACTTTTATCTCTTGTCATATTATTAAAATTTATACTTGTTATGTCTTGGTTTAGAATCTCTTTCTAGACACCTTGATGCAAAATGACCTATCTTATTGCAAGAAAAAAATTTAAGAGAAAATTTTCCTTCATACTTACCTTTTCCTCTCGGTACTCTCTTGATGGTAAGTGCTTCTAGCTCTTCTAGATCTCTTTCTTCTTCTTCAATCTGTCGGATTTCATCCTCATACTTGAATGTCTTTCTAGATGAACTCTCACCTAGATCATATCTATGTCCATCTCTTATGAAATTAGTAGCCTTAAATGCAGATTCAACCTTAGGAAGGGCATCACTAATTTGCTCAACTCAAAAGCAATCATCTTACCAACCAACATATCTCTGGTTACATTTGTTATAGTCTGGAGCTCTACAATAGCACTAGCTTTGACTTTATAAGCAACAGGAAAAGATCTAAGCACTTTAGCAACAATCTATGATTCTTCCAACTTTCCACCAACACATCTAATACCACACACAAGTTCATTCACTCTTTGCATGAAAGTACTAACATTTTCATCATCACCCATTCTCAACATTTAATATTTCCCTTTTAGACTCTGCAACTTAGAAATCTTCACATTAGCATCACCTTCATGCTAAGTTTACAATTTTTTCTAGATCTCATAAGAAGTCTTCAAATCCATAACATTTGTCATCCTAGTATTAGTTAAAGCACTCAACAATGCTTCCTTAGCCCAAATATTATACTTAGTATCCCTGATCTCAGCAAAAGTAGTAGGACCATTCGGTGGTATAACATACATATTACTTGTAATGCTCTAGTAGGGTTCACCAATGCATCTCAGATGGTGCTCCATTTGAGTCTTCCATAAAGAATAATTTTTTCCATCAAATCTCAGACTATCCTTCTTATATGTCACCATCCCAGATCACCTCAAGCTGTTAAAATTCTTCCAAGGAACAAGCTCTAATACCAATTGTTGGCAACACAAGGGCAGGCAACTGAGAGGGGGTTGAATCAATTGTCACCGAATTTCAAAATTATTAAACTTATTAATCCTTATTCTTATATCTGATCAATATCAATGAAAGCATGAATCAACAACATATCAGAAACACACATAACACCAAGATTTTAATGTAGAAACCCTGTTAGGGGAAAAACCACAGTGGAGGTCAATCCACAAGATTATACCCTATTAAAAGAATAAGAAGAATAAATGGAGAATGCACATGCATTCAAGCACACTTCCTAGAGCTCACTGCTCAATTACAAAGGAAGACACACTGTCTTACATAAATATTTGGATTACAACCATCTAGATTTTGAACTGAGAAAATAGCATCTACTAATGCCTGGTTACAATTTCGGTGAAGCACATGAACACTTCTTCACTCTTCTTCACTTTTCTTCACACTCTTCTCTTCCTTCGAATGATTTGAACAATATTCACACACACACATAGAAGCACACCTTTTCACTCTTTAATTTGAATAAAAAATCTCTCTTATATATCCGCAACATGAAATTACATTTGCTTCAAGTTGGGCACAAAGAAATAATAAAATGAATAGAATCTTTCAGCCCAAAATAATAAATAATTTTCAATACAAATCAACCAAGGTTAGCCAAAACATAGTGAAGACCCAAATAAAAATTTCCAACAAAAAAACACTTCAATTAATTTCTCCTCGAAGATCCACAACACACTTCAATACCCTATTAGCCAAGGACAAGAAAAATATGAACATGCAAGAGAAAATTGACATCCATGAGCACAACAATCAATGCAGATGTGCAAGAAATATACAACATGATGTATAAACATACACAAACATTAAGAAACACTAGAGAAGCATCCACAACAACTGAACTAACTAGAATCACATAATCTTCAATCAGAAACACCAACTGAAGCAAAAAAAAATGTTAGAGCGTAAATCTTCATAACCTGATCAAATCTTCACGCGGATCTCTAAAACTCAACATGGATAAACTAGATACACTTAGCAACAAACCCTTTAGTCCACAACCTCTGATCATCAATGTACAAAACTCATCGGTAGACAAAACATCACTTCACCACTGACAACCTACAACTTATTTATTACAATTTTCTCAATATCCTCGACATATATAGGTTCAAATGCACTAATTCTAATAGTGTTGACATCAATGAAAACCACATATCAGCAATACAACCACAACATCCAACACAAACAACCTACAATTTATTTTCTAACATAACCCTATTGGATTTCTCTTTGTGGTATATTTTTCTTGATGACAAAACTATAAAATTGATTAGTGCTTTGAATACTTGTTGATCTTTGTGTTCAGTTTGGCGAACTTGGAATTCTCAGTGTTTTGGTGATCATGCTTTGGGTTGATGCATTTGGGTGCATTTGTTCATCACTTAATGTGGTACTGATCATGTTAAGCTTTATGTGCAAATAAAAGTTATTCAAATGGTCTGATTGTTTCAGATTTGGTCTCTTAGGATCTTTATGCTTTGACATGTTACATATTTGATGATGTCTAGATGATGTTTGTTTCAGATTTCAGCTTGATTTGTTTCAAGTTGATTAAAATTGGTTCATTCATGGGATCTTGATTTAATTGGACTGACAGTGTTAATAAGGCTTGGTTCAGGTTATTCAGATGGTATTCATGGTGACAGGGCATTCTTTAGCTTCAAATTTATGACATTGTCACCTTCACATGTTCAGGTATATTGATTCATGGCATATACAGATGAAGGTAATACTTATGGAAATATGGTGTCGATTGGTATGACTTAGTGTTGATAAATTTGGTACATAATGTTGGTTCATCACTTATTTATATTGCTTCATCAAGCAATTACACCGTCTCAAGCAGTTTGGTTATTGATTCAATTGCTCCATGAAACTTGGTTTAGTAAAAATATCTTGTTCTCACATTTTATCTAGTGGCATAGTATATATTGTGATTCTGGTATCTCACTTGTTTGATGGTATTTATTGGCTCAAATGGAATATAATTTTTATCATTTTTATTTGGTGATTTTTATTTTGTTTTGTCTTTTAGAAATCATGATGCTAGTTCCTTGAGGATGTCCTGACAATAGGATTTAGAGGAGCAATGACGTTTCATGATTTTTCTTTCCTTTCTTTACTGTTTGTGGTTGATTATGACAAAAATACTGGGGCAATCACTCTCTTAGTATGAGTCATGATCATCCTTATCTGCGGCCGCTTGTCTCACGTGATGGTACAACCTTGCACACCTTGGTCTACGTCATATCGTGGTGTTTGTTGGCCATTACAATAATCTACCCAATTATGATAAATATAAAAATGTAAGCATGAAAGTTGGTTCCCTTATCATTTCTCATCTAGCTTTCCATCTTCATCCTCCTTTCTCTTCCATGCTAATATCCATCCCCTTCCAAGCTAAAATTTCTTCTATCCTTCATCCTCTAGTCTTATCATCCATTTCAAGAGCACACTTGTGTTCTTTGAACTCACCTGTCCTCTCGAGGGGGCATACACAACCCTCCTCATCATTCTTCTTTCACTAGGGCATATTTCAGAATTAAATTTCTTTGACACAATGCGATGAACTGCATTATGTCAAAGAGGGGAAAAATGTAGACAATGAGAAATGTCTTAAGCCTGTGAGTGCCATTTTTTTCATCCTTGTCCTTCGATAATTTTAGTTATTCAATTATGTTTGATCATATTCCTCTATTAATTAAATAATTTTGAATAATTATTTAATTAATTCACTTTCTAATCTTTATTCTATCCTAATTGATTAAATAAACTAATTGCATCACTAATTTCTCCCTCTTCTTCAATAGTTAAATAAATTATTATTTATTTAATTATTTTGTTACCTTTCATCTATAGTTAAATAATTACATTAATTATTTATCTATTCATGGTCCTTTAATTCTTCTATAGTTAAATAATTATTAAAATTATTTGACTATCCCATGCCACCTCCCCTATTAAATAATTAATCTAAATTAATTATATAAGGTATAATTTTCATCTCTGCGTTTAATTAAAATTTAATTAAATGCTCCTCTTTTCATTTTCTCCAAAATAAATAATTTGAATAAATAATTTATTTTCCACTTGTCCATTTCCTCCACTCTCTCTAGTTTTGAATAAATTATTTAAAATAAATTATTTATGCACCACCTGGTCAAAGATGCTCTGTCATAATCCCCTGTCATAAATTCATTTTTTTCATAGCCTAAATGTCTTTCATGTCTGTCATAGTTGTCAGACGTCATAGTCGTCGGCGTCATAGCTTTTCCATGCATGGCATATTTTTGGTGCATCAATTTTGGATTGTTGATCTTGGCATCTTTTTTGAGAACTAATCTCAACCATCCATTTTGTAACATCCCTCTCATGCATTCTCATCCATTGATCTTGGAATCTTTCTAGAAGATTAATCTCAGCTGTCCATTTGAAAGGTTGTCTATAAAAGAAACCTTCCTTCTCCATTTTCACCTTAACAATTAATTGTCTCCAACTTTCTTGCTACCATTTGTAGGTTTTGCACAATTATTTCACCAAATCTAAGGGAAAATTTGCATAACAAGAAGAAGGAGAGCAAGAGAAGGAATCAACTACAATATGGGGAGTGCTTTATTTTGTTTGCTTTCATTTTCATATCTCCATTTTGTTTTTATTCTCTTTTTGATGAGGTTTATAGTTTAGAAGTGTTGGCTATCACTTTGTCTATGCTATTTTATTTTTAACCCCATCTCACACCAAGATTTATATGGCATTATGAAATATATTGGAATGGATTATCAAGCAAATAGTCCCAATGCCTCACAATTTGCTATATTCCCAATAGATCGATTATTTAGGTATATAGTCATATCACCATGCAACATTCTTCAAATGCTTGTGGATGGTTCTACATTTAGGGACATGGAGGAAAAATGGCCACACTTTAAAGAACCTCATAATCTCAGGCTTTCATTGGTAGTGGATAGTGTCAGTCTATTTGGAGTGTTGAGGTTTATTTACTCGATGTGGTCTGTTTTTGTTATCAAGAATAACATTCCTCCATGGATGTCAATAAAGAGGGAGCACATAATGTTGTCAATGATTGTTCCAGGTATTTGTTTACATCAATTTTCTTTAACGTAGTAGCATCTCATTTGTCTTATTTGTTACATAATGACATATTTTTTTCATTTAATAGTCATGTACATTAATTCATAAATATTGCAGTAAAATGGTTATAATAATTAAGTATTGTTTATGTTCATTCAACCAGGTAAGTACCAAGTTAAAGATATGAATATATATTGAACCTCTTATTGATGAGTTACTAAAGTTATGGAATGGCATCACTATGTATGACATCTCTAGACCAATAGGACAAAGAAAATTTCAATTCCATGCAATGCTTGTATGGACAATTCATGATGCCCCAGGGCTAACACATTTTTATGGTATGTTATAATGTTCGACTGCAGTTTAACGATATTTAATTTTATGAAGTAGATATCATGAATGTTTTTTAAATATTCTATTCATTATATATGATCTTGTAGGTCTTCAAACAAAGGGAAAAATTTCATGTCCAATTTGTGGTCCAAAGATGAAATCTCATCATTCAACAAGTTTAGGAAAGTAGGTGTTTGATGAGTATAGGAACTTCCTCCATATAAATCATAAGTATCGAACTAATGAAAAACATATTTTCAATGGGAAAGAAGAGACTACATCAAAACCACAAAGAATGACACATCGCCTATGAAAGTTGGAATATAATAGAATTAATCATCAAGGTTATACATTAGATCAAATTGTTTATCTATCATATATGATATGTTTGGAATTTATATTTTTATATTATGTTTTGTTTACTCATGTTGTAATTGACAATGATTGTAGTTGTTAATTTGTTTAACTTATATGCTTCATGAAGGTTGTCAAGGCATTAATGGTCGGCTTCCACAAGGACTTAAAAGTTATCTAAGACAATTTAGTAGGTTTCCCTACTATGAGCAACTACAAATTGTGCATTTGTTTGATACAATGCATATCAGAAAGAATATAATGGAAACATTATGGAAAATATTGGATGGAAGGCATGACAAAGAAAAAATTGTCAAACTTTGTAGTGACATTCAGGAAGCCAATCATGCAATGAAAAATGTCATTCAATTGAATAGCGATGGAGACCAAATTAATATAAGTTCGCTTCCTTGGTTATTAACAGAGCAACAAAGTAATGCTATAAAAGAAGTCATATGAAAAATTCAATTTCCCACAGGATTTGCTACAAACCTAAACAATATCATAACAAAGAAAGGTGAATTTGGGCCAGGGATGAAAACACATGATTGGCATATCTTCATTAAGGTAATTATTCTGGTATATTATATACACTTGTATACTTCATGTACTTTTCAGTATATTATGTTTACTACTTTTGGAAAAATAATGAAAAGATCATTTTATAATTGTTGCAGTACATTCTACCTCTATCTCTCCCAAACAACTTCGAAAACAATGTCAAGAAATTTATATATGATCTTTGAAAATACATAAGGTAAGTAGCGATAGTTGTTCAATTCGTTGTATAGATCTTATAATTGCCATTTATTTTACTTGTTATGTAATATATTGTATATTTTTGTTAAATATCATTAATATATGTGCCTTGAATCACTTGTAGATGGCTATCATCTAAAGAAATCCATAAAGAAGATATAAATTATTGGAAGAGAAAAATTCCTCGTCTAATGTGTGAAATTCAAAAGTGTCTACCTTTAACATTTTTCAATGCACAAGAACACTACCTCATACACCAAGTTGAGGAGATTGAATTGTGTGGACCTGTACACACAAGGTCAATGTGGATGGTTGAGAGACACTTGAAAGTTTTGAAGGCTTTGGTTAGACAAAGAGCACATCCTGAGGGTTCTATGGTGGAGGGATATATGGTATACCAGACCATGGTGTACATTAGTGAATATCTTCCTAAGTTTGCAACAAAGATCCATGTAGATCGCATTTGGGATCCCAACTCCATTAACAAATTCGAAGGGGAGTACTTGATGGGGAAAGGTAGATTGATGAAAGTGAGAGGTAATTATAAGATGGTCATGGAGATTGATTATAATACATTTTACATATGGTTTTTATGTATATTGTACTTATTTAATTATTAATCTTCAATATACATCAATTATAAATTAAGATCATATACCATGGTAATTAACTAATTATACGTCATTTGTGAATTTTAATTTTTTTTGATATAGTTGGTCGAGAGTGGGATGCACTACATTTGTACATCACAAAAAATCTTGATTTGATGATGGTATGGATTGAATGATGTCAACAATCTGGTCGTGCATTAACATGGGAAGGTGTGGCTTCATTGGTTAAAGAAGTTCATCGTAATGGAGATTCCAATGTTACACAAAGGGAAATTGATTTAGCATATGGTATAAGAGATAAACAAGTATGTATAAATATATTAATCACCCATATTATTTAATTTTTTTTAATTATATTGATGTATATATGATGTAGAGGATCCAACAACAACACCAACAACATCATTTCATGAGGGTAAATCAAACCTAATCAGAATCAGGAGAAGATCAAAATCTTAATTCACTTTCTTTTTTCGTCAAAACTCATAAAACTTCTTTTGATTCTTTGATTCTATAAGACTTCAAGGTAACAAGTTAGCACTCCAATTTCAACAAACCATATGTCATTATTAGTATTCCAATTGACTCATTCAAAGCAAAAACCATATTAGAAAACTTTGACTCAATCAATCAAATTCACATCATTCGCAACCACCATATCAACATCTATACATTCTCCCATCCTTTCATAAGGCAACACATTATGCTCACTTGATACACAATGAATTACCAATCCTTCAAATTCCTATATACATCATATCCTCAAAGAAACAAAAAACTTATTCTAAATCAGATTCCAAAATGTCAATAACCAAACTTCAATCATTGAAAATAGTCTAAACTTCTCAAATGGCACCAATTCATTTTCCTTACAAGGAAAACTAACAAAGACCAATCCTTCTTGCTATAAAAAAGTTAATCAGTCCTTCAAGACACAAGATTCATCATGTTTTGAGAAAAATCAGTTCAATACATCAATGTATAAATATTAGATCTTCCTGCTCTGTAAAGATACCAAGACACACAATATAATCATCATTCTCAAAACAATATGCACTACCTTTACAACCTTATTCAATCATAAATTCTATTGTAACTCCATCTAAATGACAAGATTCAAGTATTTAAGGTCACTCACTTCCCTATACACACAGATTTCCACTGTCCATGAAATCTAAACATTAATTAGCAATAGACCTCCATACCCTAGATCGGGTGAACCACTCACACTAGGTTCAAAACCAAGATCCAAAGGAAAATATAGAGACCTCTTAATTCCCATATTATCATATCAAAAACTCAAAATGATTTATGCAGGAGAAACTACCAGATTTTTAGACTATACACCCAAGAAAGGCTACTAGAATAGGGCTATTTTACAAAGCATCCACCTTTTTTCCAACTCCAAATTGTTAGAAAACCTAAAAAATTCAAAGTAAAGGTCACAAAACACCAAATTTATCCACTTTAAAAGATTGAAAGACCCATTTAGAAAGTGTATTAACAAACCCTTAATTTTAGGCTGGAAACACCAAAAACAGTGAGGGTTTTGTGATTATCACCCTTACAAGCCTCCAATACTCTAGAAAACCATTGAAGCATGCTCCATTATGTCTGAAAATTCCTTTAGAAACATTTCATTGGAAATTCATACGTTATTTCTCCAATACCCTACTAGGAACCTTTATTTTCAAGAGGAAAACGTAGAAAATTAACTTTAAATCAGCAACAAAACACCACATTATTGATACCCGATACTCACACAAAAAAAAATCACATAAAGGACACCCTACTTATCCCATCCCACCATTTCTATTAGGCTTACATTGGTGGTATGGGCCTTAAACTTCTTTAGGGACTCTCAAAATCACAGTGAAACTAACTCTACCCGAGACACAAGATTGTCTTTGATTCTTTTGCTGCTTAAAACTAACTTTCAAACTCTTTGAAAATGAAAATTACTCTTTCTCAAATGAGATTACACAAGAACTAACTCTTGGATGTTACCAAATTAGCAATACAAGTTAGGAGAAATAGAAAGAATGCTTGATAACTCAGAAAAATAGGGCTTTTATTCAAGATTTTGTTACAAGAATTTCAAGATTCTTCTCTTCCACGCCTTGCCATGCTTTTTATAACTTTTTCCCTCTTAATAACTACCTTTTATAACTTCTCATTGGTTCAAACTTCCTCTTATCTCCTAATATGCTTGATTTATGCCTTTTTGTTTACATAATATTGCATTTTTTGCATTTTTTTGCATTCTCACCTCCTAGTGACTTCTTTTATGATTTTATTACATTCAAATTATCCTTTGCATGGCCTTGACACACAAATTTAGACTTGAACATGTAAATTTAACGTATTAGCCTTTTGAAGGCATTTACAAGATCTAGGTGCTCCTGCACCAATATATATGTTGAGATTTTTTTCTTTGAATACATTCGGCCAAGAATAAATATGTTTATCAACTAATCATATTGCAATAATTTTTACATGTTTGACATATTGTAGGTGAAACACCACAAGGATATGGGGTGCAATGGTCATAAATTTTGAATCAAAAAGTTGGATGACATGAAGAAAACTTGTGATTTGGTATAACTGTAGTCTTTTAGGTGACTAATGTTTCATCTAGAAGCAACATACATCTAGAAGTCTCAGAAAATTGATACTATGAGATTTTGGATGATATACTTGAGTGTGAATTTAATTCCTTCAAATTAGTTTTGTTTGTCATCTTATGGTACAGGCTACGATTGAATGAAAATTATCCCAAGAGAACTGTTATTGAACATGATAATGGACTTACCACGGTTAATACAAGGTCGATCAAGTGAGCTAGAAATGAGCCCTATGTTCTTCCAAGCCAATGTGAGCAGGTATTTTACTCAGAGGTTTCAGGTAAAACAGGTTGGTCATTTGTTGTTAGACATGATCTAAGAGGAAGGAAAGTAAAGTATAATGTGGTGGAAGAAGAAGATACTTAAGAACTAGAAGTTTATGTAAATGATGATCAAGATCAATAGTTAGTTGATGATGTGCTTGATGAAGATGTTGAAGAGGAGGAACTAGATCGTGATGATGTAGGAGTTAATGTTCATGAAGATGATATCCGTATGGATGATGACATTATCAAAATTGATATCAATGGCGATGATGATGATATGACCAATCCTTACAATGTTGAATCTGGATTGGATAATACAAACAAAGAGTTGGATGAAGAATAAGATCAATGACATTGAAATGTATGAGTTATGTGATTATATTATCTATTTGATATTAATTTCTTGATAGATTTATATTTGAATTATGTGGTTACATAATTAATTCATGATGTTTACATTGACATATGTATGAGTTATGTGATTATATTATCTATTTCATATTAATTTCTTGATAAAATTATATTTGACTTATGGGAGACCCGATTTTATGAATTTTTATCCATGTACAGACCTAATGGGTTGTGTCTGGACATTGAATATAAATGATATACTTACACACACACACACACATATATATATATGTGTGTATGTGTGTGTGTGTATGTATGTATGTATGTATGTATATGTATTTGAAAATGTAAATGTAAATGCAATTACTAGATGCTCTCCTAGAACAATAAATGCAACATATCATTAAAGAAATATATATCTATGTATATAAATGTGTATTTCTAAATGCAAGTGTAAATGCAAAGAGCATATATGGTTTTTTAGTGTTATAGATACAACATATCCATAAATTAATGTAGTTGAAATTCTAAAGTCTTCAACTCATATAATTCAAACTGTCAGACATATAAATTGTTTACAACTTGTGTAAACATGCAAGTGAATAATTGACAAACTCTTCTTTAAATAAAATGGAAATTATAGTTATGTGAGTCTTCTGATTAATCCAACTAACACTTACCAATTGTTGTGATTGATTAAAATATTTTAATCCCTACTTGAGAGAACCAAATAACTAGATCACACATATATAGAAAATGCACAATGATAAACAAAGTATAAAATTGTTATATTAATTTAAACAATAGAGAAGCATCAGAATGGATACAATCAAATAACTGCATAAATTCAACAAACAACTGATACCAAAATCTTAATACGTGACTTAGATATCATCATTTACTCCATCAAAATACATGCATCTGAGTCTTTGTATATGAAAGCATTTTGCTAGAAAGCTATCTACTAAATATATCCTAACGCCTATATTTGTTGCATTACTATGGAATAGATATAAATACATTAAAACTTGGAAGGGACAAGTTCCTTCACAATTTTTTTATTTTACTTAACTAATTAAAACAAGAGATTAGGCTCTATTTAGCCATAAATGAACATTTGATAAATGATGTAGATAATCCTATCGTTGATGAGTATCGGCATCTCCTAATGCATTCTTGGATGTTATTTCCACCTTTATCATCCTTTTTTTCTGCTTGCAGCTCTTGTACAATGTCGAATCCTTCCCTGTAGCATTTTCTAGAATTCTCTAAAGCACCAATTCATATTCTTTGATCCACTTGGCTTTCTCTTTCAACTTTTCTCCATCTTCAAATAGTGTAGGCAGTCCCATATTCATAACATCAACCAACCTATTTGCATCTTCTCGTAGTTCCTCATAAAGGTCCCTGTATTTCTTTATAATATGGTCACCCATACTAATGGCCACACTGTCAGGAACATCTCTTTCATTTAATTCTCAGAAATTTTCTTGAATCCTTCCATCAATTCTCTTATGTTCCTGCCCTATAACATGGTTCTTTGAATATGCTCCCCATAGCTTATTCAACCAAATCATTAAGTTGGGCTTCCTTTTTCTGATTATTACAATGATTGTATCATATTTACCTTGTGAATATGCAGTTGACTCATCCCAATGATCTTTTACCTATAAGCTTTCACCATGTGTTATTAATTTATGAGGACCCATTGTGACTCCTAGCATGTCCTTCAAATGATCATTTTCTCATGATCCTTTCATTACTCATTTTGTACATTTCCTTTTCTTTGATCAACATTTTTATTTGGGCTTTATTTGGTTTTGCCACATTAATCCCAATGTCTGCAGTCACCATAGGATCTACCTCTCCAACCTTCAGAGTCATGACATGTCCAAATTCTTTCTCAATATCAATCACCACTGACTTTCTATGAGGTGGATACAAGGCCCATATCAAGAGTGTTCCTTCATCTGGGTTATATTTGGATCTAGCATATATTTATGTCACCCCCTCTAGACTAGGCTTGTGTGTGGCACTATTATCCTTTAAGAAGCTATAAAAGACTAATGCAAAATTCAAATCCAGCCTTGGAAACATCATAACTCCAACATCCTCTAACGTTTTCCTTCCATTATCGGGGGTCATATTATCCATTTCTCTATCCACAATTAAGTTCAAATTATTTAGTAGTTGTTCCTCATTGATTGGTGTAATATTATCAACTGTCTCCCTTATCTCCTTGCCTTTTTATTTATACAAGAAAGATCTAAATTCTGAAGAATTCACAAATTCATTGTCTACTACAAATGACCTATATGCCATCTCTCTGGTGTTTGTATCTTGACTCTCTTCAATATTTGGTTCACTAGGAGGGTTGTTATAATCTTGAGTTTTTAATCTGGAAATCCTACTGGTTAGGTCTCATGGCATATCTTCTCTAGATTCCTCATCTCCCAAAAAAGGGAACCTTGTATCTGGAAACCCTTGGTTGTATTCCTCCACCACTCTCTCTACTTCCTCTGCTTCCAAATTTCTAATCATTTCATCAAACTGATAAGTCACATGATCATATCCTCCAAAGCTTATCCTTTGTCTAGAAGAATTGATATATCCTTTTGGATCAAAACCTTTTCTTGGTGGACCCTTATTCATATTATACTACATTAATTTATCAAGGATCAAATCATATCGTTCCTTTGCAAGAATAGTAAAATCACCAAAGCACAGAGTACTAGGCATAAATGCATGTTTCCCGAATGAACTAAAATTCATGAAACTAGAAAAATTAATTTGTCTTACCATTTCCAAAAATGAAATCCTATATGGGACTATTTTAGGCAAAATGAATGGAGAATCCTCAAAACCAAACACCCTTACAATAGTAGCATCTTCCAAGCAATACTAGTCTCCCCAATTGTGATCAATTGGTATATTAAAGTCCTTAGGTTTGAGGAAGCATTTTATTTCATCAGACAATAAGTGCACACAAGAATGACTGTAGAATTCATATACTAGATTTACAAAATATTCTTGAAAATACAGGTAATTGCAATTAGCAAACAAACTGCCCCAAATGGCAGTCCACAATTGAATGGGTAACAATTTTCCCTCTTTATCAAACTGTGAAACCTTCAATTTTTTTGGCCAAATCCCTAACTCTTGTCTGAAGTACAATACTAGATGCATAAAAAGAGAATAATGCCTAATGTTTAGAACAAGGGATTTAGTCTTGATTGCCATCAATGCTAAATTGAGTTCCTTGGAGACAAATGAAGCATAGTCAAAAAACCTAAAATTATGACATTAAATGTTAGTTGCAATTAACATGGGAACAATGGGGATATACTCAAGAACTTCCATACCCAACACTTGTCCTACTGAGAAATATATATATCTCATATAGGGCTTGAATAAGTCCACATGGAATGGAGGCCCATCGCCATCGTCAAGTGGGACAGTTTTACCATCTTGTTTAATTCTACGTAAGGGAAACCTCCAACCCTTGTAATTGGTTTCCATTCTCCAAAAATCCTTTTCCAACTCTTCATTCACAATGTTCTCATTATTCCACCATTCCAACTTAAAAACCTCACTTATTGAAGCCTCTAATATGTATATGAAGGATTTCCCAAATGGTCCGCATATGGCCTTAAGTTTTGAGTCATAGTGGGTGGCCAACAATTTTACCAACTCTGTATTGGAAAACACATTAGGGAAAACCATATTTCCCAAATTTAGATGTCACATAGTACAAACTAGCTCAAAATGATCTCTTCAGTGAAATTGGAACCTAAACAATTCTTAGCCTCTTATTAGGGTCCAAATGTCTCCTATGTGTTTGCATTTGTTGTCCAATTTTTCCACTATTTCCCTCAGTTGCATGAAGTGCCTACCTCTAGGCCCAGAGCTAGGAAATTGGTTAATTAAATACTAATTCAGCTTTCATTCAACACCCTCCAGCTCAATTCTAGACTCAACTTTCTACTTCTTAGTCTTAGCGTGATTTCTCACTTTTTTTTCTACCTTAAAAATTCCTCGAGTTGGTGGCTTCCATATTACTCGCTTAAAATTGTAGAAATGAAAAAGTTAAAATGCAAAGGATTTACTGGTTTTGATTGAGGTCTTTCAACTGAAACAATTCTCTGGCCCTTTATTTGTCCCCTCATTTCCTTTGCTACAAATTAGCAACAATGTTCATTTTGCAACGATTTCCTTTCAATTTATCAAATTACCTGTACTCTGTGGTGCCATTAATTTTTGTATCTCCAGGCACGAATGTAACAGATTTTTGAATTCCTTACTATCACATCAAATGAACTGGTTGGAAAAACACCTTCAAACTTTGGGCAATCTATACATTAGGTCTCAACCAACATTCTTTGAATACTCTATTGATTGGGGTAACACTCTACACATCTGATTGATGTTAATATTTGTCTCGTATACATCGCTAAGAGTCACCTTGACAATCATTTGAGTTCATTTTTTTCTTCATTGGCCTGACTTTTAGTATTGCTAACACATTTAGTGGTTCTGTCAATGTTATAAGTCTCACTGATAAAACATCAAATGAACTAGTTGGCAAGACACCTTCAAAATTTGGGTAATCTATACATTAGGCCCCAACCAACATTCACTAAATACTTTGTTGATCGGGGTAACACTTTACACATCTGACTGATGTTAACATTTGTCCCGTATACATCACCAAGAATCACCCCGACAATCATTTTGGTTCATTTGTTTCTTCATTAGCCTGACTTTTAGTATCACTAACACATTCAATGGTTCCCCTGACGTTATAAGTCTCACTGATAACACATCAAATGAACTAGTCAACAAGACATCTTCAAACTTTGGGTGATCTATACATTAGGCCCCAACCAATGTTCATTGAATACTCTGCTGATTGAGGTAACACTCTACACATCTGACCGATGTTAACATTTTTCCCATATACATCACCAAGAGTCACCCCGACAATTATTTTGGTTCATTTGTTTCTTCATTGGCCTAACTTTTAGTATCACTAACACATTCAGTGGTTCCTCTAATGTTATAAGTCCTATTGATAACACATCAAATGAACTGGTCGGCAAGACACCTTCATACTTTTGGAAATCTATACATTAGGCCCCAACCAACGTTCACTGAATACTCTGTTGATTGGGGTAACACCCTATACATCTGATCGATGTTAACATATGTCCCAAATACATCGCCAAGAGTCACCTCGACAATCATTTTGGTTCATTTGTTTCTTCATTGGCCTGAATTTTAGTATCACTAATGCATTCAATGGTTCCTCTGATGTTATAAGTATCACCTATAACACATCAAATGACTTGGTTGGCAAGACACCTTCAAACTTTGGGTGATCTATATATTAGGCCCCCAACCAACATTCACTGAATACTTTGTTGATCAGGGTAACACTCTACACATCTGACTGATGTTAACATTTGTCCCGTATAAATCACCAAGAGTCACCCTGACAATCATTTTGGTTAATTTGTTTCTTCATCAACATAACTGGTGCAGGAGCACCTGCCAAAGTGCCAAAGTGTAAGCTTATTTTGTAGTTTTTGGTAAGGTCTTATGGACCATCTTATTGGTGGTTGAGGACCTTTGTTGCTTAGGTTAAGAGTTGAATAAGTTTGGAATCCTTTGATGGTTGTTTCCTAAGCTATAGACAAAAGTTGAAAAACACACTGTGTTTTCCAACACTTAATGTTTGGTCATTCCTAGGCTCGAAAGGAAAAACCTAACTGTTTCCAAGGTTTTTAAAAGATAGCTCTCGAACTTTGAAGAAGGTTAGATGCTTTTGGAATATTCAAAAATTTAGGAGAATAATAAGAAGACAGTGAATTTTGGTGTAAAAAATGTTTTTCTGATCTTGCTTTTGGAACAGCAGTTGGATTAATTAAATAAGGAATTTTGTTGGTTTGCTGGCATGTATAGAATCCTTTTGAAGCTTTGTTTTGTCATAGTAGATAACTTTTCCATTGCTTTCTTTCCCCTTTGTAAATTTTGTGTCTCTTTCTTTAGTTTTGTCTTGATTGGTAAATTCTATAACATGGAGGTTTAGACTGCACTCCCACTGTACCAAGAAGTACAGAAGAAATGGGAATGTGGCTAAACCCATCCTTGTACATAGGTTAGTAGTAGGGGTTTGTAGGATTTCAAGGAGCGCGCAAAAAGTCTATTCCTAGGCGAGTAGACTATGCCCGGCTAGGGAAAAGACAGTGCAATACAGCCAATAACGTTGCAGGGGTTTCACCTTCGAGAAACTCTGGGTGTGTAGAAGATGAAGGAGGCCTTACAAAGACCTGGAAAGATTCAGGGGTCTTCACCAGTTCTTTTGGAAGCTGAAGGAAACAAACTGCTCACTGTGTGCAGCAGAAAGTGGCTTAAAAAGCCCTAAATTACTCAAAATCTGACTTACCCTGTGTATGGCCTGAGAAGGCCCAAAACCCTAAAAATCTTGGAGCACTAGGAATTTGAGCTAGGGTTCTTGTTGAAAGTCTGAGGTGTTCATCAATCAGGAAGAAGTTATAGTCTCATTTCTCTAGCTAAGAGACCTAATGGGGCTCAAGGGCTACTAGCCCTTCCTAAACCCAAGAATAGGGTTTTGTGAAAGCGATAGAGAAGTGGTGTATGAAGGTTGAACAAGAACCTTCCCTAGGAAGTTTTGAAGTTATGAAATCCTATGCACACCCCTGCAACAAGGTTAGGAAGCATTTGGAGGTTAACTGGTCTTTAAGCATATTAAGGGCTAGATGGTGAATGTGAGGAAAAGCACCAAGAATTGCTTGGTAGCAGCAAATTAGAGATGATAGCAGGGTTGGAAAATGAACCAAGGGTACCAAAATAGTAGAGGACCTACAGGTTGAATGGTGGATGAAGTGACACTAAGGGGTTATCAAAGGTGAGATCCGGAGCATTGAGATTGTGATTGTCTCAATCCAACCCTGTCCCTATCAGATTGGTATCAGAGCAAGTTAAAGATTTGGGAAAGAAATATTGCATGTCAGACATTGAGTCAAGTGATTCTTCCACCATGGTGACCAATGTAGAACTGGCTAAGATGGTTGAAGAGCAAGAAGAAGATAATAAGTAGTTGAGGGAAAGAATAGCCCAACTTGAGGCAGCAGTGAGAAGTGCATAGTTTGAGGGAAGAATTCCAAAAGAAGAAGAGGTTGCAGAGGAAGATAAGACCTCTGAACCTGACCCTGTTTTGAAGGAGGAGCCTTTCTTGAAGGCATTAAAAGCTTTGAGTGGAAAATAACTTGAAGGTATACCGCTTTTTAGTGGAAAGATGGAAGTAGACCTAGTCATGGACTGGATAGAAGGCATGGAGAATCACTCTGAGTGTGATGGAGTCACCGAAGCACAGAAGGTGAAGGTCGCTAAATCAAGGTTGAGAGGATCAACTTTGAGATGGTGGAATTTTGTTCAAACTGAGAGGGAGAAAGAAGGCAAGCAGCCCATATCAACTTGGAAAGGAATGGTTGCTAAGGTAAAGGAAGCCTATATGCCAGATGATTATGAGATCCAACTTCACAAGAAGAGGAAAATTTTAAGGCAGAAAGATCAAGATGTCAGCACCTATACTGAAGATTTTTAGAAGCTTTGCTTGAGATCAAATGTGACAGAGGATGAGAGCCTGAAAGTAGCTAGGTATCTTAATGGTTTAAAGTGGAACATTCAAGAAGAGATGGCTCTTTTGAGTCCTAAAACAGTCCACCAATGCTATCAACTGGCTTTAAAGATTGAGGAAAGGAACAAAAGAAAGCATGATCAGTCTTCTAAAGGCAGAGGCAAAGGAAGAGATCAAAGAGGAGAGAATGGAGGTTACCAAGGTAGAGGTAATGAACAAAGGAACCAAGGTGAATCTAAGTTCACTGAGCATGGAGGTGAAACATCTTCAAGAGGAGGATTTAACAGAGGAAGAGGAGCAGGTAGGAGTAATTCTTACTTTGCAAACATGAAGTGTTATCATTGCAGCCAGCTAGGTCACCTTGCTTATAGGTGCCCGGAGAAAGAATCCTCTTCTAGCAATGAGAAAAGAGTGGCCTATGCACAAGAGGACACCATGAGTGCCAAATCACCTGAGATCAGCCATATAGAATCTGAAATTGGAGAGAGTCTGATGTTTAATAGAGTGTTGATCAGACAACCGGTCAAAGAAGAACCCAAGCAAAGGAGAGCTTTGTTTAGAGCAAGGTGCAAGATACTGGGAATGGTATGCAAGCTCATTGTAGATTCTGGTTCTATAGATAATATCATCTCAGAGGAGGCAGTAAAGAAGTTGAAATTGGAAACCAAACCCCACACTAACCCTTATAAAGTCACATGGCTGAATAAAGGGCAGAGTGTTCTAGTGAATGAGCAGGTAACAGTGGAATTTTCAATTGGAGGATATAAAGACAAGTTGGTTTGTGATGTACTACCCATGGATGCATGCCATCTTCTGCTTGGCAGGCCATGGCAATATGACAAAGGTGTTATATATCATGGGAAGGAGAACACCATTGAATTCAAGAAGGATGGAAGAACCTTCAAGCTGCAGTCATTGACTGAGGAAGATGAGGGATAGTCCAAGGTACCAAACATCATGTTGAGCAGTGGTAAAGAGTTTATCAGCAATCTACATCAAGGAGGTGAAGGTTATGTGGTTATAATGCAGTCCAAAGAGGAAGAGAAGGCTAAAAGGACAGTCTTACTAGAAGCAGTCCAAAGATTACTTGATAAATACAAGAGCATAGTGAGTGATGGAACACTTGCAACCCTACCACCAAAGAGAGCAATAAGTCATCAAATTGACTTCATACTTGGAGCCTCATTGCCTAACAAAGCAGCATATAAAATTACTCTTGAGCAGAACCAAGAGGTGGCTAGACAAGTGGAAGAATTGTTGAATCAAGGACTGATTCAAAAGAGCATCAGCCCATGTGTAGTCCCGGTGGTTTTGGCAACAAAAAAAGGAGGTAAGTGAAGAATTTGTACTGATTCTAGAGAAATTAATAGGATCACCATTAGGTATAGATTCCCAATACCTATAATTGAAGACTTGATGGATTGTCTTGGAGGTGCAAAATTCTTCACCAAGTTGGATCTTAAGAGCAGGTATCATCAAATCAGAATCAAGGAGGGTGATGAATGTAAGACAACTTTTAAAACAAATGATGGCTTGTATGAGTGGAAGGTGATGCCATTTGGCCTCTCAAATGCCCCTAGCATGTTCATGAGATTAATGAATGAGGTGCTTAAGGATTTCACAGGGATCTTTGTGGTAGTCTATCTTGATGACATACTAATTTTCAGTAAGACAGCAGAAGAACATTTGAAGCATGTGGAGATGGTACTTAAAAGGCTGCAAGAAGAACAGTTGGCCATTAACCTTGAGAAGTGTGAGTTCTTCAAACAAGAACTAGTGTATCTAGGCTTTGTAGTATCCCAAGGAATGTTGAAGATGGATCCAAGCAAGGTGGAAGCCATCCTAAACTGGCCTACACCAACCTCAGCAACGGAGGTAAGAAGCTTTCATGGTTTAGCTCAGTTTTATAGAAAATTCATCAAGAATTTTAGTGGTATATGTGCACCAGTCCTAGATACTATTAAAGGTGGTCTAAAAACAAAGTTTAAATGGACTCAAGAGGCTGATAAAGGGTTTGAAAAGCTGAAACAAGAAGTGGCAACTCAACCTATCATATTATTGCCTAGTTTTGACAAGTTGTTCACAGTTGAGTGTGATGCAAGTGGAGTAGCAGTAGGAGGAGTCCTTAGTCAAGAAGGTAGGCCTGTAGCCTTTTTCAGTGAAAAACTCAATGAAGCCAAGAAAAAATACTCCTCCTATGATCTAGAATTGTATGCTTTAGTGCAGTCCCTTAGGAAGTGGAGGCATTATTTATTGCCCAAAGAGTTTGTGGTCTTCACAGATAACCAGGAACTTAGTTACATCAACACCCAAGAGAAGCTGAGTAATAGACACTTGAAATGGATGGAATACATCCAAGCTTTCACTTTTACCATCAAGCATAAGAAGGGACAAATGAATAAGGTGGCAGATGCATTAAACAGGAGAATGTTGACAGTGCAAGAAATACAGCTGAAGAGCATTGGATTAGAGAGTTTCAAAGATCTCTATGGTGAAGATGAAGACTTTTCGTAAGCCTACAAGGTATGCTCTCATTTTGAGAATCATTTTCATAGTCAAGATGCCGAAAGTATACATTGCAAATGGACTGTTATTTAAGGGTAATCTATTATGTGTCCCAAGAGGATCAATGAGGGAAAATCTGATCCAAGAGAAACATAATGGTAGTCTTAGTGGGCATTTTGGAATAAATAAAACTTTAGAGCTGGTACAAAGATTCTATTACTGGCCTAAGTTGGCAAGAGATGTTAGGAAATATGTGGAGCAGTGTGTAGTTTGCATGAAAGCCAAAGGGGAAGCTAGCAATGCAGGTTTGTATCAACCTTTACCCATTCCCAATAGACCATGGGAGTGTGTTAGTATGGATTTTGTGTTAGGACTCCCCAAGACTAAGGCAGGGTTTGACAGTATTTATGTAGTTGTGGACAGATTTAGCAAGATGAGTCACTTTATCCCTTGCAAGACTACACATAATGCTAGCTACATAGCCCATCTCTTCTTCAGGGAAGTTGTAAGAATCCATGGATTGCCATTGAGCATTGTATTAGACAGGGATGTGAAATTCATGAGCCATTTTTGGAAGACTTTATGGAGCAGATTGGGTACCAATCTGTCGTTTGGATCAGCATACCATCCTCAGACCGATGGTCAAAAAGACGTGGTTAACAGGGTGTTAGGTAATATTTTAAGATGTTTAACCAAGGAGTATGGACAAACATGGGATATGGTGATTTCCCAAGCTGAGTATGCTTATAATGACAGTGTAAACAAAACTACAGGGAAAAGTCCATTTGAAGTGGTGTATGGGATGCACCCAAGAGGCATTTGTGAACTCAGAGACCTTGGATCAATGGAGAATAGGAGTGGACATGCAGAAGACTTCACACAGACCATGAAGGAGATACATGAGCAGGTTAAGAAGACAATCACATCAGCAACACAAAAATTGAAAGATAAAGTGGATGTGTCAAGGAGAGATGTGCAATTTGCAGTAGGTGACTATGTTATGGTCCATCTTAAAAAATCAAGGTTGCAGAAGGGAATTTCAACCAAAATGAAAATGAAAAGAGTGGGACCATGCAAGGTGTTAGCCAAGTACGGGAAGAATGCATACAAGGTAGAATTACCATCAGATTTGGGCATATCTCTAGTATTTAATGTTGTTGATTTGATCAGGTATAAGGGGATAGTCAGTGATGAAGTTCAGAACAGTTAGGAGATCTTTAAGGATATCAGTAATATACCCCTTCCTAATCAAGAGAATCCTCAATCAGAGAAGATCTTGGAGTCCAGGGTGAAGAAGGCTACAAGACACAAGGTATACATGGAGCACCTTGTCAAGTGGAGGAACAAACATGAATCTGAGGCTGCCTAGGTTGAGGAAGCTAACTTTAAGAAGCTAGGCATTGATCTATCACTGATATCACCTCAAGTTCCTTGACCTTTGTGCAGAGAGGGGGAGATTGGTGCAGGAGCACCTGCTAAAGTGCCAAAGTGCAAGCTTATTTTGTAGTTTTTGGTTTAAAATCCTTTTTGTTGTTTTTGGTAAGGTCTTATGTACCATCTTACTGGTGGTTGAGGACCTTTTTTTCTTAGGTTAAGAGTTGAATAAGTTTGGAATCCTTTGATGGTTGTTTCCTAAGCTATAGACAAAAGTTGAAAAACACACTGTGTTTACCAACACTTAATGTTTGGTCGTTCCTAGGCTCGAAAGGAAAAACCTAACTGTTTCCAAGGTTTGTAAAAGATAGCTCTCAACCTTTGAATAAGGTTAGATGCTTTTGGAATATTCAAAAATTTAGGAGAATAATAAGAAAGTGAATTTTGGTGTAAAAAATGTTGTTTTTCTGATCTTGCTTTTGGAACAGCAGTTGGATGAATTAAATAAGGAATTTTATTGGTTTTTTGGCATGTAGAGAATCCTTTTGAAGGTTTTTTTTGTCACAGTAGATAACTTTTCCATCGCTTTCTTTCCCCTTTGTAAATTTTGTCTCTTTCTTTAGTTTTGTCTTGACTGGTAAATTCTATAACATCGAGGTTTAGACTACACTCCCACTGTACCAAGAAGTATGGAAGAAATGGAAATGTGGCTAAACCCCATCCTTGTACATAGGTTAGTAGTAGGGGTTTGTAGGAGTTCAAGGAGTGCACAAAAAGTATATTCCTAGGCGAGCAGACTATGCCCGGTTAGGGAAAAGACAGTGCAATACAGCCAATAACGTTGCAGGGGTTTCACCTTCGAGCAACTCTGGGTGTGTAGAAGATGAAGGAGGCCTTACAAAGACCTAGAAAGAGTTAGGGGTCTTCACCAGTTCTTTTGGAAGCTGAAGGAAACAAACTACTCACTGTGTGCAGCAGAAAGTGGCTTAAAAAGCCCTAAATTACTCAAAATATGACTTACCCTGTGTATGGCCTGAGAAGGCCCAAAACCATAAAAATCTTGGAGCATTAGGAATTTGAGCCAGGGTTCTTGTTGGAATTCTGAGGTGTTCATCAAGCAGGAAGAAGTTATAGTCTCATTTCTCGGGCTAAGAGACCTAATGGGGCTCAAGGGCTACTAGCCCTTCCTAAACCCTAGAATAGGGTTTTTGTGAAAGCGATAGAGAAGTGGTGTATGAAGGTTGCACAAGAACCTTCCCTAAGAAGTTTTGAAGTTATGAAAGCCTATGCACACCCCTGCAACGAGATTAGGAAGCATTTGGAGGTTAACTGGTCTTTAAGCATATTAAGGGCTAGATGGTGAATGTGAGGAAAAGCACCAAGAATTGCTTGGTAGCAGCAAATTAGAGATGATAGTAGGGTTGGAAAATGAACCAGGGGTACCAAAATAGTAGAGGACCTATAGGTTAAATGGTGGATGAAGTGACACCAAGGGGTTATCAATGGTGAGACCCAGAGCATTGAGATTGTGATTGTCTCAATCCAACCCTGTCCCTATCAATAACTTTTAGTATCTCTAACACATTCAGTGGTTCCTCCAATGTTATAAGTCTCACCAATATCTTTTCTTTTGGTCTTGAATATGTCGCTAGAACTCCTACCAATATCCTTCTGTCGGTGTAACTTAGCAAGTCGGGTGAACATTTAGGATTTACACTGATTGCACATGTCTCATTGATATATTCCCAATGCTCCTGTCAGTGAAAGAAATTATGGTCTCACTGATGAAACTTCATCGGTGAGACATAAACATTCAGGCCAACATATATTTTTCATGCCAAGATGACTTGTCTTGCCGATAGATTATCTTCATCAATGAGACCATAAGCCAATCTCCCCGATATGTCTTCTTTTGTAATCTTGATCGCTACAATAGTTTTGATGTCTCATCGATGTGCTAAAAAGTGCTTGTGACCCATAATAGGTCGAGAAGATCCATACCAGCTCATGTCGATGTCATTTTTTTGCCACAATATCCTTGATCAGAAGGATTTTCAGGAGTAGAACAAGGTGACCATGGGTAATTATATTCTATAGGGCCAATTACATCCTTTTCTGACTCAAAATGTAGTTAATTATTATTGAGAAATTTAAATGAGTAGATCATTATAAAATTTTAAAAAAATTTATAGTTCCAACACTCCCCTTCTTCATGTTGTATTGCTGCAATTTTTTGGGAACCATATCATATCCATCCCTTGCTAGTATAGTGAAATCATCTAAGAAAGGAAGAGAGGTAGAGATAGAGAGTCAATGGATAGGGGGGAGAGGGAGGGAGAGATTGTGAGAGATAGAGAGGGGGGGGGAGACAAAGGGATATAGATAGGTAGAGGAGGAGAGATAAAGAAGAGGGGGGGGATAGAGAAGAGGGTGATATAGAGAGATAGATGAGGATGGTTAAAGATATAGAGAGATCATGATAGAGGTAGAGAAATATATGGATAGAAAGAGATAGGGAGAGGATTGAGAGGGAGATAAAAAGAGATATAGAGTAGGAGAGATGGAGCTAGGGAGAGATGGAGTGAATAACAGAGAAAGGGGGGAGAGGGAGAGATAGCTCAATAGATAGAGGGGGGAAGAGGGAGTGACATAGATAGTGGGAGATATAGAGAGATAGAGATAGAGATATATGGGAAGAGAAAGAGAGATGGAGATATATGGGAAGAGAAAGGAAGAGAGGTGGAGATAGAGAGTTGATGGATAGGGGGATAGGGAGGGACTAGAGATGGTGAGAGATAGAGAGGGGGAGGGAGAGAAAGGGATATAGATAGGTAGAGGAGGAGAGATAGAGAAGAGAGGGAGAGATAGAGAAGAGGGTTTAGGGTTTAGGGTTTAGGGAGATAGAGAGAATAAGGAGAGATATATAAAGCACACTCTCTATATCTCTATCTATTCATCCTTATCTCTTTATCTCTCTACCTTTCTCTATATTTTTGTCTCCCTTTATTTTTGTATGTTTTTCATTATCTCCCTCTCTCTCTATATTTTCTTCCCTATATTTATCTTTGTCTCCTTATGTGTGCAATGGGTACATTGAAGAGGTCTTAAAGGAGAATTATCTTATCCTTAATCAAATGGAATGCTACCTTGAGCATAAATCCCCAAGGACACATGCCATCCTTGGATTTTTGACATGAAACAACAAAACAAAATTTAGTTTATCTTTTCCCTCTCTCTCTTTTCCTTTGTATCTCTTATATTTCTCTCTCTCATGCTCTCTTTCTCTTCCTATCTATCTAAGTTCATCTCTTTCTATAATTCTCTATCTTTTTAGTTTCTATATCTCTTTCTATTAGCTAATAGGCTAGATATATTGTGAGATTTGAGCTTAAAACAAATCTCATGCCTGGAAACCACTATTGTGTTGTTGTATTTATATAGAGAGGGGGAGATAGAGATGGGGAGGGAGAAAAAGAGATTTATATAGGTAGAGGAGAGATAGAGAAAAGGGGGAGAGATAGAGAAGAGAGTGATATAGAGAGATATAGGGGGATGGTGAAAGAGATAGAGAGATTGTGATAGAGAGTCGATGGATAGGGGGATAGGGAGGGATTAGAGATGGTGAGAGATAGAGAGGGGGAGATAGCAAAGGGGAGGGAGAGAAAGGGATAAAGATAGGTAGAGGAGGAGAGATAGAGAAGAGGGGAAGAGATAGAGAAGAGGTTTTAGGGTTTAGGGAGATAGAGAGAAACAGGGAGAGATATATCAATCATGCTCCCTATATCTCTATCTATTCATCCTTATCTCTTTATCTCTCTACCTCTCTCCATCTCTTTTTCTCCCTTTCTATTTGTATGTTTCTCATTATTCCCTCTCTCTCTATATTTTCTTCCCTATATTTATATTTGTCTCCTTAAGTGTGCAATGGGTACATTGAAGAGGTCTTAAAGGAAAATTATCATATCTTTAATTAAATGGCATGCTACCTTGAGAATAACTCCCCAAGGACACATGCCATCCTTGTATTGTTGACATGAAACAACCAATCAAAATTTAGTTTCTCTTTTCCCTCTCTCTCTTTTCCTTTGTATCTCTTATATTTCTCTCTCTCATGCTCTCTCTCTTTCCTCTCTCTTTCCCCATCTATCTAAGTTCATCTCTTTCTATCATTATCTATCTTTTTGGTTTCTATATCTCTTTTTATTAGCTAATAGGCTACATATATTGTGAGATTTGATCTTGAAACTGTGATACCTTGATATCTATCCTACTCTAAATATGCAAACTAACTAAGAATATGAATGACAAACTATCAAGGACACCTCAAGATTAGCCAAAAGAGAGATAGAATAAGAAAGGAAATGGATAAACAAAATAGAAACGATATTACCTTCCTTGCTGTTGATTTCTCCTTGATTGGCCCTTGATTGGAATGGATTGTGTGCTCCTTAGATGATGGATTGAGTGACTAAGATGCAAGATTCTATATGCAAGATGATTAACAAAGATGGTTGAATGATTGAAAAGGCTTGAGGATTCAAATGGACAGCATGTAGTTATCAAAATGCAAAGTGTTTGAGAAGGAAAATTAGCAGCATAAGGTTGCTCAAAATGAAGAAGTGTTGAAAATGCCCTTGAGGAGGGGGTATTTATAGGAGATTTTGAATTCTCTAGAGAATTCAAGGGTCAAGATTGATCCAACAAGGTCAAGATGAAGGGCTATGGTGGGTTGAGAACCCACAAGCCCTCACATCTTGACATGTGGAGGGTGAAGTGGCCAAGGGGGGATGAGATGGAAATGAGTTGTCAAAAAGGTACATGAGGTGGAAAATGACATGCACCTTGGGGAGTGAGGAGATTTCCACAAAAAGGGATTTCTTGTCCCCAAGTGGGAGTGAAAGGGACTTTTGAGGAATTTTGGAATTCCTCAAAAATCTACATGGGAAAAGGAAAGGTGGTTGGGGATATAAATGTGAATTAAAAATTCACACTCATAGGATGATCTAGAGGGTAAAAGGTGGGCTCCAAAAAGGTGGGACTTGGTCACATATGGAGATTGTGACAAGTCCAAGGTTGGTCACATGTGGAGATTGTGACAAGTCCAAGGTTCTAGAAGCCTTGGAAGGATGGAATGTGAATTAAAAATTCACATATAAAAGAGGGGAATCTAGGAAGAATAAAAAGGAATTAAAAATTCCTTGGAGAATGATTAGGCTTTAATTAATCACATTAGAAGAATAAATAAGGATTAGAAGCCAACTTGCAAAAGTTGGAGGATGTGACACATCCTAATCAAGGATTAGGCATGTGCACATCCTTAATGAAGAGATTAGGAGATGGATTAGGATTAGATGAAAATGACATGTGAGGAATTAAATAAATGAATTCATTTGATGAAAAAGGATTAAGGAGGGTAAGGTATTTAATAATCAATTAAATACTTTAGAGATTTGGCAGAATTAAAGATATTGATTAAATAATAGTAATATTACTTAATTAATTCGGATAAGAGGATGTTTAGACGAAAAGTGATAAATTTGGATAAATTAAGTGTCCAAATTTGGATGTCTACATTTTGCCCCTCTTTGAGATGGTGTTACGAAGTAGCATCATTTCAAAGAATATTAAAAATAGAACCCAGAAGAAGATGGTTAGATTGAAAGATTCCCCTACCATCCAAAGGAGTGACTAGGAAGGAAAAGAAAATGATGAAAATTAGGATGAAGGATGCCCCTCAGAGGACATGCGGGTTGAAGAGAACACGTGGTGTGCTCTCAAATAGATGATGTGATGCAAGGAGATGAGGAAGATGATGCAAGGTGATGGGGAAGAGATAAGTGATATGGAGATGGATGAAGCACAAATGGATTTCAAAAGGTGATGTTGCCCCAGTCAAGGTACAAGCCAAAATGGGTTGATGATGGATGGAGTGTTGTCAATGAGGGAATGAAGGATCCCGAAACAACACGAGGATAGGGAAGGACACATCCCACTGAGTAGTATTGATGAGGGAAGGATACATCCCAAAACACCACTAAAGGATAGGGATGAATACCTCCCGATGATGATGAAAGTGTTGTTGATGAGGGAAGGATACATCCCAAAACAACACCAAAGGGATAGGGAAGAATACCTCCCGATGATGATGATGAAAGTGTTGTTGATGAGGGAAGGATACATCCCAAAACAACACCAAAGGGATAGGGAAGGATACTAATGGATGATGATGATGATGGGTCAAAGCTGGTAACAAGACTGAGAAGTAGACCAAAGATATGATTAGATGATTCGGGCTAGGTGGAATGGATGGAGATTGGATAGAGATAAGGGTGAAGGATGAATGATGAATGGATGGGGGGATACATGCAAGATGATAGAATGGAGAATGAGATGCAATTCTAAATGCAATTTATCATCTTTGGAGCACTGGTTTTTGCTATAGCATCAAACACAAGACACCAGGGTATGAAGAACCAAGGTGAATTAGTGTCTAATGCATAAAACAAACACAACAGACAAAAAGGCTATCCCAACACCCCAAAGTCACAAAGACCTTGGTCGGGCCAGGTATTGAGATAACTACAAGCAGAAAAGTGCTGATGCCCCAAGATAACACAAGACCTGATCTTGGTGGGTACTACATGGGACAACCAAGAAGACAAAATAGATATAAAGATCAAGATATGCCCCTATGTTGACCAATCAAAACACACCATAATATGATGGATTATGGCGGTCTTGACAAGTGATGATAGGGAGCTCAAATGATAAACAAAATCCAAAAGTATCAAAATATCACAATCAATTTCAAACGTCCATTGTCATAGGATCAAGGGGATGGATGGGATTGATGAGGTCTGTTAGGAAGGATGCATCCTGTTGAGACCAAACATGATGGATATGAAACTAAAAGATCATTATGACACGGGATGCACAAAATCGATTGGATCTCCTGATATAAGTGGGTCTCATTTGTTAAGAACTAGCTAGATAAGGGCATAGCTTGATGGCATGACACAAGGAAGACAAGACATGGGACTGACACACCCTAAGGACCTAGGGGCTCGAGGGCCGATCAAAGATCAGCCTTGCCTATGTGAAAGCGCAGAGCCCTCGTAGTTCGATGAAATGTGGATGACTGACCAAGATGGAGACATTGATGGATGGTAAAGATAGGATGGACAAAAGGAGAAAGACCGATGATAGATGATAGAGGACCAAAGTGGACAATGAAGATCGATGATGGAACCCCGGGGGCGGATCAAATGATCGACCTTGCCTACGTGAAAGCGCAGGGGCAACGTAGTTCGACGAGACCAAAGGCAAACAATGGATAAAGGATGATAAGATGATAGGACAAGTGGATAAAAAGGTGGGACCGATACAACAAGATAGGATAGACCTAGTGGATTGGATAGGATGATGACGATCACATAAAGCTCAGGGATAGGATAGTTATCAAAGCATTAAAATGACTTGGGATGATGATACGATAGATAGAGGAGTGAAAAAGTGATAGGGGATTGGAAAGATGTGCAAAAGAAGCAAGGGTGATGACGATGAGATAAATGGCATTGGGTTGCATAGGGGGAGGCCTATAGCCAGATACCAATGACAAGGGATTGTGAGATGGGATGAGATGAAAGAATGGATAGAGATATAGGGATGGGGATGGGAGGGATTGTTTGGATGGATAGGAATATAAGGATTGGGAGATGAAAGGGATGCTAGGATAGATGGAGAGATGGAAGGGATGCTAGGGTAGATGGGGAGATGGAAGGGATGCTAGGATAGATGGAGAGATGGAAGGGATGCTAGGATATATGGGGAGATGGAAGGGATGCTATGATAGATGGAGAGATGGAAGGGATGCTAGGATATATGGGGAGATGGAAGGGATGCTATGATAGATGGATAGGGACAAAAGGATTGGGAGATGAAGGGGATGCTAGGATAGAGGGATACAAAGACAAGGATGGGCAGATGGAAGGGATGCTGTGATAGATGGATAGGGACAGAAGGATTGGGAGATGAAAGGGATGTTAGGATAGGTGGATATGAAGATAAGGATGGGGAGATGGAAGGGATGTTGTGATAGATGGATAGAGAGATGAAGGGATGTTATGATAGATGATTTCTCCAAGGACTATGTGTCACAAAGGAAGCAATATTCCCCCACTCTAGATATGTCAGTATATGATGAGGCATGAGGGGACGTAAGACGAAAGGGATGATAAGATAAAGGAGATAACTGAAGGGGGGCAGGATGGGTGACCAAGGAATATGATAGAGCATGGATGAAGGGAATATATACCAATAGGTGTCCAAAGCATGCATAGATAGGTGCCCCAATTTTGATCAAGATCACAAGAAGGATGGAGGGAATGGGAGATAAATGGGATATGATGGTAGGATGCGAAAAATAGGAGGGATGGAGGGATTTATGAAGAGATAACAGGAAGACGGGTGCATAGCTAGAAGCATAGCGGATGGAGAGAATGCATATCAGGAAGTTGCCCCCAAGTGCAGATGGGGAGTTACGCATGACGCCTGTTTGCCAGGTTTTCATCATGGTACTTATCCAAGGTGCTTGTTTGCCAAGTTTTCACCATTGGATGGATTATTTCTCTTTACTTTTTTTTCTTTTTTCTTTTTTCTTTTCTTTTTTTTTGGTTGACTTTTTTGACTTTTTTGACTTTTTTTTTGACTTTTTTGACTTTTTTTTAATACTTTTTGACTTTTTGATTTTGACTTTGGATGTTATGCATGAGATGGCACCCACATGTGATAAGCGGATCAAGGTGTTAAGATCTACGTTTGAAAGGACCGTGGATGTTGGTACAACCTTGCGAATAAAATGGATTATGCAAGAGGATGAATTAGGGGATTTGAGAGGAGATACATGGGATAATGGATGGATGTGTCAAGGGTATGGATGGAATCGATGGGGTGGATATGATGGGGAGACATGCTCAGACCAACATTGGGCAAGTACACATGGGTGGTGGATGTGAAAGATAATAGGATTAAGGGATGGAGAATGTGGGATAATGGAGGAGATGCAATGGTGAATTTCGGGACATAGGGACCCAAAACAGACGTAGGAGATGAAAGGGGTGTATGATTAGCTTTTGGATTAGCGACTTTGAATGTTCTTATAGATTTTTCATGTAATGGTATTGCATCTTTTTTCTTTGGGATCCACATGGTTTTGATCTTTGCTTTGGTGGGCCTTTGTGGCCTACAGATTTTATTTAGATTTAGATTTTTCTTCTCTTCACCATGTATTTTGGAGGGGACATGGGGAGCCTTAGATTCATGTGGATGTTTGGATTTATGCATTTTTTCTTTAACAGCCAAAGTGCTTTTAGTAGCAATGGGATGGGTGTGAGGAGATGGATGATGTGGAGTGATGGAGGTAGGATTACAAGGATTACGTGTAGATGGAGAATGTGTAGGTAAGTGCCTTTGTTGATCCTGACTATGGGGTATGTGAGAGGGACGTTTATGATGGATGAGATGGATAGGTGATGAATGGATGAAAGGATGGATAGGACGAGATGGAGGAGGTGATTTTGGGATATAGGGGCCCAAAATAGATGTAGGACCTGGCATGGTAGATGGAGGATTAGAGATGGTAGATGGAAGGATGTAAGGACCCAAAATGGATGGAGCAGATGAGGGAGGAATATGGACGGTGGTTTTGAGGCGATACGATAGAGGAGGAGGGATGGCCACATATGATCTAGTGGGGCGATGGGAAGAGCCAATATTTCTTTTGGAAAAGGCTCGTTGAGGATGTCTAGAGGTTGTACCAACATTTTTGGATTGCGCGTCATGAGTAGCACATCCAAGACCTTGCGGATACAAATGTTCTTTAGCTTGGATGGGCTCTATAATACCTTGCTCATGAAGGCCTAAACCTTTTCCTTGATAGTTCATTTTCTTGAGTATTCGATCTAGGACAGGATTTTGTTATTCTGGAAGAATGATGCGAGCTCATTATTAGGTGGAAGAGGAGGGTTGGTAAATACACTATGCTTTTCTTCTGTAAGGAGGCCACCATGGAAGAATGTGAGAGTACCAAGGGGATATGCAAGCGGTGGGGGGATAGCATTTTTAGGCGATGATGGGGGATCATGAGAAGGAGAGGATGGGATAGCAACATCAGGAGAGGGAGTAGGGGCCATGATAGGATTTGGATTTGTGGTAGTAGGCTCATGCGATGGAGATGGAGATGGAGCAATGGAAGCTTGAATGACAAGGGGATCATGGGATGGAATGGATGGGGGACTGTGATCTTGAGGTGGACTAGATAGGATGGTAGGATCTTGATCTGGAGAAGGAGATATGCTGGCATGCTTTGGATTAGACTCTTGGCGTGACTCATCGTGTGCGGGAGGCATGGTAACGGAGTCTTTTTGGGACTCTTCAAGTAGGGAAGATGGAGGGACGGAAGATCCATGAGGTTCATTGGAATGGGTTTTAGTGCTACTAGGAGTGGGAGGAGTGGATTGGATTTGGGTGTCTTCGGTGGATTCGGTAGATCTAGGAGTAGAGGGAGTGGATTGGAATTGGGTGTTTTCGATGGATTCGTGGTTCTCATGGTAGGAGATGTGGGTTCAATGGATTTAGTGGGTTCAATGGTTTCCATGGTTTGATCAGTGCTAGGGGTGGTAACATCAATAATAGGTGTGGTATGGAGAAGGGTCTCATCACTAGTGACCGTGGATGATGGATCTAGATGGCATGGTTCCATGACTTCAAGATGTGGAGTTGGGGATGGCTTCTTTGTAATTAGTCCTTGGAGAACTTCTGAAACGAGAGACTTGCATATGGTTGGCTTGGCTAGGGTGGTGGAAATGGATGAGGGATTATGGATTGGTGGACTGGGGTTAGATGGAGGAATGGGATTGAATGTAGGACTATGAGTAAATGGAGGATTAGGATTGGATGGGTGAATGGGATTGGATGGAGGACTAGGAGTAGATGGAGGACTAGGATGGGATGGATGAATGGGATTGGATGGAAGACTAGGAGTAGATGGAGGGTTAAGGTAAGGATATTGGAGTGGTGAATTAAGATAAGGGGACATGAATTGTGGATTAGGACAAGAGGATATAGGTGGTGTAGTGGAACAAGAGGATGTGGGGGATGGATTATAATAAAGGTATTGGGATGATGGATTAGGATGAGGAGACATGGATGTAGGATTAAGGTAAAAGGGTGGGGATGCAGGATTAGTATGGGAAGATTGGAAAAGAGGATTAGGATAGGGGGACATGGATGGGGAATTGTAATAGGAGTATTGGGATGGAAGATGAGGATAAGAGGATGTAGATGTTGTGTAAGGGGATGATGTAGATGAAGGACATGACAAATATGGGGATGAAGAAGATACTGGATATCCATTGTCCAGGGTGGCATAAGGAGCATGACTAGGCATGGATGAAGACATAACGGGATAACTGGAAGGGGTGATTGGATTGTGGAAAGTGGGTGGAGAGATCTTACTATTGATGATAGCATCAAGGGGATCTATGTCATATTCTTTTTGATTGACAAGACTTTCGTTATCGTCGTCCACGTAATTAAGGTTTCCCTTGACTACTATTGATGGAGGATGAGGATTCATGATGGTGAAAGGATAAAGAGGATGGATAAAATATTTTGGATGGGAACGGATTAAAGCTCAAATCAAGATTTTGGTCAAACTCAGATCAGGATTGGACAAAAGCTCAGATTAGGATGATTGGATGGGATTGCTTTTGATTTTGATGGGATTCGGTAGATGGATGATTGGATCAGGTAGATGATTTGATGAATTTGATTAAAGTACTAGATCAGTTTGATGGGATAGGATCAAATGATTAGATGATGTTGATTGGATAATTGTGATTGGATGAACTTGATCGGATTGGTGTGCTTGAATTGATTAGGTGATCAGAGGAATGGATTTGTTTGATTAGATAGGAAGAAATAAAAGGTACCACTAGATAGAGCTTGAAAAATTAAGCAATTTTAGTTTTTGAACGAAGTTGATTCGACGTACGGTTTGTAAATGGTGGCCCCAGGAAGTTAGGGGCGTGTCCACCCTGCGATGTAGGGCGTGGCCGCCCTGGGATGGTCAAATTTTTGATAGAAGGAAATAGAAGGTACCACTGGGTAGAGCTTGAAAAACTAAGCAACTTTGGTTTTTGAACGAAGTTGATTCGATGTACGGTTTGTAAATGATAGGCCCGGGAAGTTAAAGGGGCGTAGCCAACATTCTACAGTAAAATCAGGGGCGTAGACAGCTTTATGTAGCAAATCAAGGGCGTTTCCAGCAAAATCAGGGGCATTTTCAGCAAAATTAGGG